>CAWUFW010020094.1:0-162437 GCA_963921515.1 Calotriton arnoldi
ACACTTCTTCAGCTCCCGCAAGCAGCAAGTCTTCTTTGTTCGCCATTGAAAACGACGCCGCGACCCGACACCAAAGGACACCTATGCACCCGGCTTCCCTGGGTGAGGTAACTCCAGCACTACGGTGCTCCTGTGGGTGTGGGCCCTAGAACTACTTACCCTGTAAGTGACTTGCTTGTAGGTTCTCCCAAGTATCCTAAAACTCTTTATTTCCAACCGCGACTTGCCCCATTGAAGTCAACGGCGATCCGCGCCTGTGTATCCACACTGCACGCGTCCCCCGTGGGTCCTTTACTTACCTGCCTTGGGTGGTTTCGTGAGGCCCCAGCACTTCTGAAGGCCCTAGGCCTTGTCTCCCTGCAAGTCGTTGTCCCTAAGTCTCTTACTTAGTATATGGTCTGGTACGCCCCTAGGGCCCCAGCCATATTTTGTGCTTAACTTATTGTGAAACGTTGATTTGTGCATATGTTTGTCTTCTAATCTCATAAAGAGATTAGTAGAGAGTTATTTAGAAATAAATACATATATATTTGATATATATACCTGTGTGGTGTCTTTTCATTTGGTGATTCAAGAGATTATATGGTAAAACAAGCTGCTTTACATTCCTTCAAGACTTAGCCTGAAGGCTGCTCTCCACAGCTACCACTAGGATAGCTTTCTTTAAAAGGTTGTCTTAAACCTATCTACCATAAGAGTCGATTTGCCCTGGTGCAAGGTGTCCACTTTAATTAGTGAACAGCATATACCAGGCCAACTTCTCACACCCCTGTTCAAGAAGTCTCAGTGTCATGGTTATGGACAGCTGCGTGACCTCCGCACGCCTTACGAAGCGTGATCATGATTTCACAGGTGTGGAGTCGGGTTAGCAGTCTAGCTGCGGAGACCGGAAGCGGACGCCACCTTAGTCACGGCGCTTCCGGTGTGACGGGTTTAACAGCTGGCGCATCCCGCTACTCCGGCGCTTTGGATTAACGCCGTTGCCGCCATCGGATGCAGGTAGAGACTCCGCATTTTCCTCCAACAGGTAGCTGTTTCTGCTTCTTCTGTGCAGACGCCTTTTGTCTGCCGTGCTGAGTGTTGTTCCCTGGCAGTCCCATTCCGATGGAGAGTGGCAATTTCCCTGGACTTTTCTAAGCTACCTTTCCCGTGCAGGCTCTCCTCTGTTCTGTGATCCGTATCAGGAGCCTGTTTTCATTACTTTGCTGACACCACGCACAGGAGTGTGTTCAGCTGTGTGCTGCCAGTTTTCTCTTTATTATTTGCGCAGGAGCGCTGTTTTTCTTGATTTTGATTAGAACGCGCAGGAGCGCATATTGCTTGTGTACATTACTTGCAAACACAGAAACCGTTCCTCGTGCACTTCCTGGTGCACTGAAGAGATACCGTTTCCTGGGAATTGCGCAGGAGCGCTTATTCTCTGCTATTCTTGTTGATGCTTTCATATGTACACATAAGGTAGATCATACTGTCCTTTTTGACTTAGTAATTCTCAGAGAACATAGGAGGGGTTGGTGTGCACCACAGGTACTAGCTGTGTCCTTATTTTTCCATTGCAGAACCAGTGTCTTGAGGGTTTCAAGGAACTTCACACAACTCCCAGTTCTTTATATCTGGCTTCTACCCCTGGTCCCATCTACATCCTGGTCAGCGTTCACACAGCTACTAGGGTAAGGTGGGAAACGGCGGTGGTGGTCCCTGTCGCCCCTGCGAGATCCTCTCACAAGTATAAGGTAAGACTTGTGGGACTTTGACAGAATCCAAAGCCCACGTAGTCTATCTTGCCCGGGCGATATGGGCGACCCCGAGATCACCCTACAAGACATAGCTGCCATCCTTGCCACCATGCAGGCAGAGAGTCATAGCATAAGACAGGACATCACCGCCTTGCAGACACAGGCAACAGGCGGGGGAACGGGGCCTTGGGGCCAGTTTCCTTCTGCTAGAGTGAGACAGGAAGGAATATTGAGACCTCCCTTGTTCCAACCAAGTAGTTTAGCCACAGCTCCCGTTTCGGACACCACCATACAGGTGATAGCTCCTCACGCAGTACAGCTGGCTCCACCTGAACGTTTTTATGGCGACAGCACCAAGTATAGTGTTTTTCTTCATCAATGTCATTTGCACTTCATGGCTCGAGCTTCCGCATTTCCAGATGACGCATCTAAGATCGCCTTCATTCTCTCCTACATGGGGGGCGATGCTTCCCAGTGGTCTATTCCCTTGGTAGAGAATGACGATCCCATGTTGTATAACCTCCCGGTCTTCAAGGACAACATGCGACGGATGTTCGCCCGCCATACCTTTGTGCAAGCCGCAGATAATGAATTACTCGGCTTGAAACAGGGTGACACAGATCTACTGCACTACATCACCACCTTCAGTAGGCTGGTGATAGAAGCTTGCTGGCCCGAGTCCAAGAAGGTGTCCGTCTTCTACAGGGGCTTGCGTGACGAACTGAAGGACCTACTTTCCCAAATACCTGATCCCCCGGAGGACATAGGACCATTCATTGACCTAGTGGTGAAACTGAACTACAGATTACAGGAGCGTAAGTCAGAAAGAAACAGGGGTGGTGAGTCTCGGTTCCTGACGCACAAAGAAAAAACCGCCGATGTTTCTATTCCATCCTCTGACGCTCCAGAGCCAATGCAGATAGGAGGTGTTCGTGGGCCTCTCACCAAGGAAGAACAGGAGAAAAGGAGACGACAGAACCAGTGCTTGTATTGTGGCAAAAATGGGCACTTTGTCAGGGAATGTCCTGTAAAACCCACCCGAGCAAGAGGGAAGAAGCCTTTTGTTCTTCCTGTGGTCAAGGGAGATTGGTCGGGAAACGGGGAAACCCAGTAGGCGGTGGGGTCCGGCTACTGGGTTCTTCGTCCGCTAAGACGCCGACCCCTGCCTTTTGTGACGGCAGCCATCATTTGGGTGTGGAGGTGACCTTACGGGCGTTGACAGGCTTGGTATGGCAGGTCACGGCCCTAATCGATTCAGGAGCCACCGGCAACTTCATCGACAACCGATATATGGTGGATCTGGGTATGGCTACTGTGCCGAAGGCGAAGCCTGAGACGGTTAAGGCAGTGGACGGCACGGATCTTACCTCTGGTCTCATTCGTTTTCAGACCGAGGTCCTGGGAATGACGTTCGAGAACGACCATACGGAATCCATCGCCTTCGATGTTATCGACGCACCTCAGTTCCGCTTGATACTGGGTCTCCCGTGGTTAGTGAAACATAACCCTCGGATTGATTGGGTGTCCAGGGTTATGAGTTTGGACTCGGCTCTTTGCTCCTCTCGCTGTTACCCGCAAGCAGACTCCTCCGGTACTAAGGACGTGCAGGCCCATGCGTTACCTCTCACCGGAACGGTTATGGCCACGCAAGGGACAGTGCCGGACGTGTACCAGGACCTGGCTACAGTGTTCGACAAAAGGGGGCGAACACTCTGCCTCCTCATCGAAGCTTCGACTGCAGAATAGACCTGATTCCAGGTTCCACACTTCCCTGTAGCCGTATTTATTCCCTTACCGAAAAGAGAACGAACACCTTCGTGTATATCTCGACGATTACCTACGCAATGGATTCATCCGTCACTCCAGATCACCTGTGTCATCCCCCTCTTTTCGTGACCAAGAAGGAGGGGGATCTGAGAACGTGCATCGACTTCAGAGCCATGAATGCCATTACCATAAAAACCGGTATCCCTTACCCCTGATATCCAACTTGCTGGACCAGGTGAGAGACGCCACTCTCTATACCAAACTGGATCTCCGTGGGGCCTATCATCTCGTCAGGGTCAGAAAAGGGGACGAATGGAAGACCGCGTTTCGAACCAGATATGGTCTCTTCGAATACCAGGTAATGCCGTTCGGGCTCTGCAACGCCCGGCTGCCTTCCAGTATTTCATCGACGAAGTCCTGAGAGATTTCATCGATCAGTTCTGTATCGTCTACATTGACGACATCCTGATCTTTTCCGGAACATTGGCGGAACACGTACAGCATGTCCGCACTGTTCTGCGACGACTCCAACAACACGGATTGTATGTCAAGCTGGAGAAGAGCGTCTTTCACACCGATGCAGTGGAGTTCCTTGGACACATCATAACCCCTGGAGGAATCAAAATGGACACCAAGAAAGTCGAGGCTATTCTACAATGGCCTTCCCCTACCTCCGTGAAGCACGTCCAGCGGTTCCTAGGGTTCGCCAACTATTACCGTCGTTTCATCACTGGTTTCTCTAGACTTATCACCCCCATCACTGGGTTGTTGCGCAAGGGCGTTTGCTTCAGTTGGAACCACGAGGCAGAACAAGCCTTCCAGAACCTAAAGAGGAGGTTCACTACAGCCCCGGTCTTGATACATCCCGACCCCGAACAGCCATTCGTGGTGGAGGCCGATGCCTCACAGGATGCCCTGGGCGGGGTGTTGTCCCAAAGAGATGCCAAAACTGGCCTGTTGCATCCTGTGGCCTTCTACTCCAGAAGATTGCAGCCAGCCGAACGCAATTACACCATCTCGGACCGGGAACTGCTGGCCATTAAGGCTGCCTTCGAGGAATGGCGCCAGTATCTCAAGGATGCGAAACACCCTGTGACCATCTACACGGACCATAGGAACCTCCAATTCCTTCGCTCTGCCCGAGCCCTCACCTCTCGGCAGTTGCGTTGGACTCTGTTTTTCAGTGAGTACGACTTCCACATCACGTACCGCCCCGGCAAAGCCAACGCCAAGGCCGACGCTCTGTCCCGTCTTGACGAAACCGAAGATACCAAAACTACGGTCGAGACAACGCCCATCATCCCTGAACGCTGTTTCCAAGGGGTGGTCCTTTCCTCTACCTTTTTGTCTAGACTACGTGATGACATACGGAGGAATGACCCATCGACGTGGACGGAAGGACTCCTAGGCGTCACAGCGTTGGACGGATTCCTGTACAAGGGTGACCGCTACTACTTGCCGTTGACGGATCACCAACAACAAGCTCTGTTCATGTGCCATGATCACCCGTTATCCAACCACCCCGGCCATCACAAAACGTTAGACCTGCTACAGCGGCACTTCTGGTGGCCTTCTATGAATGCTGACGTGCACACCTACATAACACGTTGTGCCATCTGTGCTCAGGGGAAGACCTCGTCTCAGTCCTCAGTAGGACTGCTGCATCCCATCCCTGTGCCTCCGTATCCTTGGCATACCATCTCCATGGACTTCATAGTCGAGTTACCCAGAACGAAGGCTGGATACACCACCATCCTCACCATTGTGGACCACCTCACCAAGATGGCTCATTTCGTACCCCTGAAGAAATTGCCCTCGGCAGTCGAATTGGCGGTGGTCGTCATGCACAACGTGGTACGTTTGCACGGTATACCGTCTGTTGTGATCACGGATAGGGGGTCCCAGTTCGTATCCAGATTTTGGAATGAGGTGTGCAACACCCTGGATATGGAAGTGCGTTTGTCATCGGCCTACCACCCCCAAACAGACGGCCAGGCGGAGAGGACCAACCAGACCTTGGAGCAATACCTCCGCTGCTTGCTGTTGGCCGTAGAGAAGGACTGGTCGGAGGTACTGTGGTTGGTGGAATACGCCTACAATAACAGCAGGCATTCCGCTATCGGAATGTCCCCGTTCTACTGTCTCCAGGGGCGGCATCCACGAACCGTTCCCTGGGAAGAACCACTGAACAACCCCTTACCCACGGTGCAAGCTTATCACAGCTTCCTTTGTGAACTCTGGCAGCGGGCCCGATTTGAGCTGGCTAAAGCTAAGGAACACTACAAGCAGGCTGCGGATAGACACAGGCAGGTGGAGCCATGCTACAAGGTAGGGGATAGGGTGTGGGTGTCCATACTGAACCTCAATGTGCATGGTCCTAAGAAGCTGTTGCCCCGTTACGTAGGTCCCTATGTCATTGCTAAGGTGATCAACCGTGTATCCATGAGACTCTCTCTGCCCCCCCAGATGAGGATCCATCCAGTTTTTCATGTGTCCCTCCTGCGGGCTACTCACCCTGACTGCGTGGTCTCGTCTCCTCCTTCTCCTGTACTTCTGGATGACCATGTGGAGTATGAGGTCCGGGCCATCCTTGATTCCCGGAGGACCCGGGGTAGGCTCTTCTATCTGGTGGACTGGAAAGGGTATGGCCCGGAGGAGAGGTCCTGGGAACCTTTGTCACATGTCCGTCATGCTTCCCGGTTAGTCAGGGCCTTCCACGTGGGTCACCCCGGTAGTCCTCGCCCAGCCACTGTTATATGATCGGTGGGCTATTGGGTGGGGGGTTCTGTTTGGTGGTGGGTACTGTCATGGTTATGGACAGCTGCGTGACCTCCGCACGCCTTACGAAGCGTGATCATGATTTCACAGGTGTGGAGTCGGGTTAGCAGTCTAGCTGCGGAGACCGGAAGCGGACGCCACCTTAGTCACGGCGCTTCCGGTGTGACGGGTTTAACAGCTGGCGCATCCCGCTACTCCGGCGCTTTGGATTAACGCCGTTGCCGCCATCGGATGCAGGTAGAGACTCCGCATTTTCCTCCAACAGGTAGCTGTTTCTGCTTCTTCTGTGCAGACGCCTTTTGTCTGCCGTGCTGAGTGTTGTTCCCTGGCAGTCCCATTCCGATGGAGAGTGGCAATTTCCCTGGACTTTTCTAAGCTACCTTTCCCGTGCAGGCTCTCCTCTGTTCTGTGATCCGTATCAGGAGCCTGTTTTCATTACTTTGCTGACACCACGCACAGGAGTGTGTTCAGCTGTGTGCTGCCAGTTTTCTCTTTATTATTTGCGCAGGAGCGCTGTTTTTCTTGATTTTGATTAGAACGCGCAGGAGCGCATATTGCTTGTGTACATTACTTGCAAACACAGAAACCGTTCCTCGTGCACTTCCTGGTGCACTGAAGAGATACCGTTTCCTGGGAATTGCGCAGGAGCGCTTATTCTCTGCTATTCTTGTTGATGCTTTCATATGTACACATAAGGTAGATCATACTGTCCTTTTTGACTTAGTAATTCTCAGAGAACATAGGAGGGGGTTGGTGTGCACCACAGGTACTAGCTGTGTCCTTATTTTTCCATTGCAGAACCAGTGTCTTGAGGGTTTCAAGGAACTTCACACAACTCCCAGTTCTTTATATCTGGCTTCTACCCCATGTCCCATCTACATCCTGGTCAGCGTTCACACAGCTACTAGGGTAAGGTGGGAAACGGCGGTGGTGGTCCCTGTCGCCCCTGCGAGATCCTCTCACAAGTATAAGGTAAGACTTGTGGGACTTTGACACTCAGGAACAGCAAAGACTAAGTTCTTCTGCCATCAGCACTGGGGACTGTGTGTTTTGTGCCGCAACAGAAAAAAAAGCAACCCGATGCCGCTACCGACTGTGTCCTGAAGGCACCGCAGAGGGCACGCCACACTTTTCACTGCAACCCTGGTCTCACCGACGATGCCACCTGACGCCGCCACCGAGCCGCTGCTTGCACCGCGACCTGTGGGCACCGCCTCGCTTCACACTGCCGCCCTGGTATACCCGACGACGGCGCTCCACGCTGACATCGACGCCGCTGCTTGCACCGTGGTTCAAGGGAACCGCTTGTAAGTTACACAACGCACCGTCCTCATCCCGCACCGCAGCCTTGGCCTACCGGCGCCATCGTCTCCAGTTCGTCAGCCGATGACAGCACTTCAGCAACGATGATGCTGCTGCTTGCACCGTGACCTGCCAGCACCGCATCACTTCACACCGCAGCCCTGGTCTCACCGACGCTGCTGGACGACCGTCACCGAGCCGCTGTCTGCACCACGACCTGAGGGCACCGCACCGCAGCACCCGATGCCTGCCGACGCTCCCGACTTCAACCGCGAGGAGTTGTTCGAACTGCAACACGTGTGACTTCAAGGGCTCGACGACTCCTGCACCGACCTCCAGAACCGACGCCTGCAGACACTGGCCCTTTGGGGCTCATCGAGAGGTCGCCGACGCCCTCCATTTCTAAAGGTACTGTTTTGTGGGTCTTCCAGACACCGTAGCTGGCCTGCGTCGCTGTGGTCGGCCAGAACTGTTTGGATTGGTTGTTCACGACGCCGTGATAGCCCCAGACAGCGCTATCGACTTCAAGGACTGTATTTTAAGTCTATTTTGATTACTGAAGATTTCTGAGAACTGTATGGTGGATTTGTATTGTTTTTGGTCTTGTTTTGGATACATAAAAATATTGGATATTTTTCTAAACTGGTGTGGTGCCCTTTTGTAGTGCTTTCACTGTATTACTGTTGGTTATGTGCAAATGCTTTACACACTGCCTCTAAGATAAGCCTGACTGCTCGTGCCAAGCTACCAAGGGGTGAGCAAGGGTTGTTTTAGGAGTATAACTCCCTTATCCTGACTAGAAGGAAGGGTCCCTACTTGGACAAAGGTGCAAACCCTTGCCAACTAGAGACCCCCATTTCTAACAAGTGTAGATACATCCTGTGTGAGAGCAGAAACGTTATATAAAAATATGCGTCCTGCAGGATGTCAGGCACCATCCAGTCTCCTGCTTCCAGCACAAGTAATACCTGTATCAGAGACTGCATTTTGAACTTCTATTTTGCAGCAACCAGTTCAGAATTCTTAGGTGAGATTGGGCTAAGGCCGCAGTCTTTTCAGAAGCAGGAAGTACCTGGAATAGCACACCTTTCCTGCTCTTGCACCAGTTCCACAGCCCCTTTCTGTAGTACAATCTACAAGACCCACTGGTCTGACGTAAAGTCCCTCCAGGCCTGTAGAAACGAAGATACTCATCCTCTAAATGGTGCTCTGTGCTCAGATTAGAGGGAACTAGGGCTGCTTCCCTGTGGTGGCTGGAGAAAAGGATGAGGAAGAGAGGGGAGGGATAGATGAGTAAGAGAGGGGAGGGAGAGACAAGGAATGGCCTCTACGATTGCTAAGTCCTTTATGTTAGTGGCACAGTGGATTGCCGTGTTGCTTTGTTGGGTGCTTTGGGCTTGCTCTCTGACTCAAAAGGAGAAAACTCTAGAGAAGTCTCAACATTTCTGGTATTGCCAATAATTGCGTTCTTGCTGTGTCTGTAGGCCCAGTGATCTGCCAGTGCCCTTGCTCTCCTTAAATCTTTTCAGAGCCAAGTCCGCCTTTCCTCCAAAGAGGTGTGACCCATCAAACTGGAGATCCATTAGGGCAGATTGAACATCTTGCGATAATCCTGAGTTTCTGAGTCATGCATGTTGATGCAGGGATATGGATGTGCCCATGGTTCATGTCACCAAATCTGCTGTATTGAGACTTGAATAGATGACCAGTTTTGCAGTTTTGTCCATTCTTCAATAACTCCATGAAGTGGGGTTGAAGGTGCTCAGGCAAGGTCTGTATCACCAGTTCTGCCATGTCCCATAGGGTGGGAGTATAACGTCCCATCAAACAAGTCGCATTAAGGGATTTGAGGACCATACTGCCAGCTGAAAAGGACTTCAAGATCCGTTCCAGTTTCTTAGATTCTGGTCTTAGGGAGGAGTGGGGAAGTCTCCTGGGTCCAATTATGATGAGCAGGAGGCCTGGACGACAAAGCTCTCAGGCGACGGATGAGTGGAGAGAAATATTAGGTCTCCTGAAGCTGGTCTATTTCTCCTGGCCACTACCCCTGTTGACCGTAGAAGTGATGGGCTTCTCCCACACTGGAAGGGTCGTCTCCGTGAGAGTTTCATTAAAAGGTAGGTTCTACTGCACAAACTGTTGGGTGTAGCACTTTGGTGAGAAAGTTAGCTTTGTTCTCTGCCGAGGGGTGTTGTAGGACAGGAGTTTCAGCAGCTTTTCGTATGATTGCATGGTAAGATGAGACATCCGGTGGTGGAAGGCCAGTATGGGAGTAGAGTTCTCACTCAGACAAAGTATCAAAGCCACTTGCATCCCTGAGTACCATGAAGCACAAGTTACTTACTTGTGTAACGATATATCTGTAAGAGACATTAGTTAGTGATAGATTCCTTACCTTAGAATATCCCCAGGCGTCAGACTGGATCCGGAAAGTTTTCGGCAGCAGTACCCCTGCGCGTCGGTAGGCGTCGTCGTGCGGCTCCGCGTACGTCGCTGGCGTCGTAGTCGCCGAGATGACGTTGTCGGAGCTACTTAGACGCGCCCACGCGTGCTGACGTCAGTTCTTTCTTTTTCTGCGCCAGCGAGCGCAGATCCGAGAGAGAGCGGTACTCCTAGTTAATATTTTAACTTGGTTTCTGAGACTTGTTTCTCTTGTTTTGTCGAGTACTCGACTTCTGACTTGGTTCTTCCAGGGGGTCAGAATTTCCAAAGAAATAGCATCCCTCTTCCATGAGACACTGTTCTTTGCTTCTAGATCTGTGTCGCAGAGGAGGTATTTCCATTAGAGACAAAGAAACTAAGACCTATTTTGGTGAGTTCGGTTGCGGCACAAGTGGCGTTGAGGGGGGCACCGTTTACAGTGCCGGTAGCAGTGGCGAAGGCAGACTTGGTGCAGAGGGTGATCCTGCTGAGATATGGACAAGTGACAAAGTCAGACGTGGATCCGAGGTTGAGGTCAGTGTTATGGGGAGCAACAGGAGGAACAGTGCAATTGGTGCTGTAGCATATGTCACCGGCATAGTGACAAATGCGTACCCCTTCAGACCAATAGGGTTTAAGAATGTGGCAGGGTCCGTGCATGGGGAAAGGAAAATTGGGTATTGATGACATGGCTAGGGCCTTGGTGATGGCGCCGCAGGTGTCAGCAGATTAGGGAATGACATCAGGTCAGAATGAGCTGCAGACCCTGAATCCTCTGTAGGAATCTCAATTAGCTCCGGCTCCAGGGAAGAATCCTGAGAAAGTGGAGAGGAATGAAATGGAGACTTACTTTTGAAGATCAATGCTGTTTGGAGTCATGCTGTCACTTCTTCTGCTTCCTTAGGATGACTTCTACGACAACAGTGGTGACAACCCTGGGCCTTGACTTCTGTTTGGCTTGATGATCGTCCCAAGCCGGAATCATAAAGATCTTGGTATACCGCTCCTTTCGGGCTTTGAGGTGCATGCTTCTGCAAGAAGCGCAAGCTTTGACATCATGGTCGAATCACAAGTAGATATTGTGCGGTCCATGATGAACATTTGTCCATGACTGTCCCTGCGGGGTTTAAAACAAACAAGTAGGTGGAGAAATCTCTGTATTGCACCTGCAAAAAAAATTGTTTATGAAAAATGACAATCTATTGTGAGGAGAATTCTCTAAGTAGAGCAAAGCTCAGTATTTGAGTTCATGGCACGGAAAAAAGGTAACAGACACCATGACTTCCTCTGGGGGTGCTTTAAGGCTCTACTGATGTCACAATGGTGTTGCTTCCGGCGTAATAGTGGAGCCAGCGCTCCCTACCGGCGTGGAACGCTATTGAAAAGTTTCTGGATTGAGTCGGACGCCAGAGATATTCAAAAGATGAGGAATTTGGAGGCAGAAGCATCCAACAGAAAGAAAGGAGCTGATGTCTGTGTGCAGGGGTGGCACTTAATTGCAGCTCCAGTCTGTCACTTTCCAGAAGGAGCCGTACGGCAGCACCTATTGGAATGTGCGAAACACTACTGGAAAAAATCTCCAGATCCTGTATGGCAACTCAGAGTATTGTAAAGAGGAGGAATCTGCAGTTGGAAGTATCCATGAGCAATGCTCTATTTCACATTACAAAAACAATGTTCCTCTGACTAGAGCTTTTACAACGACACAAGCATCTATATTTTGCATAGTAACTATTTGCTTTTCAAAGTCATTCAATTTCATTGAACGGCTAGTTTAAGAGGAACGAGACAACATTAAGCATGGCAAATATAGTATTTTTATAGCTTTCAAATGTATATCAAGATTGGCAGAAAATGAAAACCTACTCTTCTTCATCAAGGAGAACGCGTCTTCCACTCTTCTTTTTACAGAAGCATTTTTCAAAATCCCTTTTGCCTGTGCAAAGATAGAGAATACAATAATTACCTATATGCTCATTTCATTTTACGCTAAACATCATAGCTTCAAACCTGCCTTGTTTTCTTAGTATCAAGTTGGCAGAATAGGATATATGAGATTAAGTACTGCATGTGTATTGCAAATCACCGAGGAGTTCTGTACCCGTATAGAGAAGGAAGCCGAGGAAGAATTCCTTTACAAAACCATGGAAGCTGGAGGTGACTTGCAATACCCTCTCAATGTACAGCAGACAGTACTTTATTCCTTATAATACCAGCTCATATTATCACCATTCCAATAAACTGCTTAAATCCTTGGTGTCTTGTTATTTCACATGAAAAAGATAATATGGTTACAGAAAGGAAGCATAAAAACAGAATCTGTAGAGCAAAATAAAATACCAAAAACACTTAAAAATGTGAGCAAAAAGAAAGAATCAGTTTAATGGAAATCAGATTTAAAATGCTGTAGCTTAGAACCTGTAGAAATATGCAGAGAGATTCTATCCTTCCTGTTATGACTAGTAGCATGGAAAAAACAAACATGCTGCCATAAATATCTAATTTTAGGGAAACAAATGCAGGATAAAAAAACTAGTTTTTGTTTTCGCTGTTTAAAATGCAGCTGCAATTATGCTCCATGACCTGCTTTTAATCACGGCTGCTGGCTCTAATTAATTATAGTTGGGCATCTCTGTCATTTCATTATTACAGGCGACTAGACATGGCACAGCTTGTATGTAATAAGGAAATTAAACACTGGCTTTCATACAGGGATTTCAGGCTCCCGTATATTGTATTAGAATATTCACTTCACCACCATGAAAGCGAGCAACTTCATATCCAGCACTGGCGGAAAACAGAGTTTAAGGTGATAACATACAAGAAAACGTTACTCTAAGAATTAATTAAATAGGATCATGGATAAATTATTGCTGCAGAAATGTTTTGAATGTATCAACTATAATGCAAATGGACCGCAAAGTTCACTATCTATTTTTTGGTATAGAAAAGAAGTTATAGCACAAAGCAACACTTCTAATGGATATTCTATTCTTTAAATATACTTTGAGACAACAGGCATCTCTATGTAAGCACACGCTCTGGAAACGGTGAGCAAAAGTGAGTGTGCCAATGGTTTATCTGGTGCTGCCACAGCCCTAGCACTGCATACAATTGGCTGGTAAGAGTTCCACTACCTTAGCTGTGGGTGAAGGCACAGCCACAAGCGGTGCCAGTGAGAATATTTGGATACTGATGTCCTTAGAAAGATACCACTCAAAATCAATCTCTGCCTCTACAGGCAGCATTGGTGGACAATCTCTTCACATATAAGGTAAAGAACAAGTTACTTACCTTCGGTAACAGTGTTTCTGGTGGATACTGTTAGTCACTGAAGATTCCTCACCTCTCACTTTGTAACTATTCCCCAGGAGTCAAACTGGATTCGGAAACTTCAAAGCAGTACTCTTGCAATCCGGCAGGTGATGTTGTGCAAATCCGCATCAAACTTGTTCTGCTCAAGAAGAAACTAGCAGAGCCGTGCATAAGCGTCACCCATGCATGAGGATGTCTGTTACTTTATTAGGCTGTCTGCACTGTCAGACGCAGAGCACATCTGCAAACTAGCATGACCAATATGCAGATTTCTAGATCACAAACTTTTTAGATGGAAAAGAGTCCAGTTCCTAAATGTGAGGGTTGGTGTGGAATCTGCAGTCAGAAAGATTATCCACCAGAGTGCACCCGAAGGTAAGTAACTTGTTCTTCTGATTAATACTTCTAACCACAGATTCCTCACATTGTGAATAGATACCATAGCGGTAACTGCCCAGGTGGTGGGTCTGTGAGCTGGCTCATACCAAAAAGTCTTGCAGGACCAAGAGAGAAAAATGCCCATATCAACGGACAGGACTGTCGAGGCAGTAGTGCTTTGTGAACGTCTGCTGACACCCACGTAGTCACCTGACAAATGAACAAGTTACTTCCCTTCGGTAACGATATATCTGCAAGAGACATAGATTAGTTATAGACTCCTTACCTTTTGAATTACCCCCCGCGTCAGACTGGATCCGGAGAATTTTTCGTCAGCAGTACCCCTGCGCGTTGAAAGGTGGCGTCGGTCGGCTCCGCGTTCGTCGTTGGCGTCGTGGTCGCCGGAATGACGTCGCAGTAGCTACTTAAACGCCGCCCTCGCACGCTGACATCAGTTATTTTAACAACATTCCACGCCAGAAGCGCTGAGTCATGCAAGACACTGACCACTTGTGCACAAAACTAGGGCCCTGAAAGGGATTCCCTAACCCTAGAAGTCAGTTCGCAGAACGGGGAGGATGAGTGGGGCGGTAAGGAATCTATAACTAAACTATGTCTCTTACAGATATATCGTTACCAAAGGTAAGTAACTTGTTCATCTGAAAGAGACAATTAGTTATAGATTCCTTACCTTTTGAATAGATACCCCAGCAATACCTACCCCGGAGGTGGGCCTGCGAACCAAGTTCACACCAGAAAGTCCTGGAGAGCAGAACGGCCAAATAAGCAGTCTCTCCGGACTTGGCTTTCCAGGCAGTAGTGTTTTGTGAACGTGTACAGAGATGCCCACGTAGCTGCCTGACAGATGTCATTGAGGGGAACTCCCTGTCCCAAAGCAGTGGTAGATGCAGACGCCCTGGTGGAATGGGCGCCCATGACCCACAGGAGGCTCCTTCTTCGCCAAAGGGTAGCAAACTTTAATGCACAAAACGACCCATCTAGAGATGGTTCGTTTGTGCACGGCCCGACCTTTCTTGGCGCCCACGTAGCCAACAAAGAGCTGGTCATACACACGGAATTGCTTGGTGCGATCCAAATGAAAGCAAAGCGCACGTTTTGGATCCAGACGGTGGAGCCTCTCTTCCACCTTAGAAGGATGCAGAGGCAGAAAGAAGGTGGGCAAAGTGATGGTTTGACCAATGTGGAAAGAAGTAACCACCTTGGGAAGAAAGGAAGGCCTGGTTCTGAGGATGACCTTGTCTGGATGAACAGCCAGAAAAGGAGGTTTTGAAGAAAGGGCTTGCAGCTCACTCACCCTGCGAGCAGAGGTGATGGCAACCAGAAAAGCAGTCTTTAGAGTGAGAAGTCTGAGAGGACAGTTATGAAGCGGCTCAAAGGGAGCGCACATAAGGTAGGTAAGAACCAAGTTCAAGTCCCACTGAGGCATTACGAAGGGAACAGGAGGAAAAAGATGTGTAATGCCCTTAAGGAAGCGATTTACAGCAGGGGACTTGAAAAGAGAAGGCTGATCAGGAAGCCTAAGAAAGGCTGAAATGGCTTAGAGATAGCCCTTAAGTGTGCCCAGAGCAGAGCCCTGCTGGGCCAAAGAAAGAAGGAACAAGAGAACCCCAGAAAGAGGGGCAGAAAGGGGATCCACAGCCTTTGCTGCACCCCATGCCACAAATTTGTTCCATCTGCAGGCGTATACCGTCTTAGTGGAGGGATGCCTGGCTGCCAAGATAACATCACAGATTTCGGGAGGAAGGTCGAAGGCTGTCAACTGTTGCCGCTCAATCTCCACGCAAGGAGGTGGAGGCTGGACAGGTTCGGGTGGAGGACCGTCCCCTGCTGCTGAGACAGAAGATCCTCCCGAAGAGGCAGTCTGATCGGAGGATCGATGGCCATGTGTAACAGCTCGGGATACCAGACTCTTCGTGCCCAATCCGGAGCCACAAGAATGACTTGGGCCCGGTCGCGCTTGATCTTCTTCACTACTCTGGGCAGAAGTGGTATAGGCGGAAAGGCGTATAGAAGACCGCAACTCCACTCGCGACAAAAAGCGACGCCTAGCGAGTGCCGCCTTGGAAATTCCAACGCGCAGAATTGCTGACATTGCGCGTTCTCTTCGGTGGCGAATAGATCTAACCAAGGCTCTCCCTACTGTTGAAAGAGACCTTGCGCCACCTCCGAGTGAAGACGCCATTCATGATCCATCATGCACCTGCGGCTAAGTTCGTCCGCCCTGGCGTTCAGTGTACCTGCCAGGTGTTGAACCACCAAGGATATGCCCTGATGTTCCAGCCATGTCCAGAGACGGCGAGCCTCTTGACATAGGGTCCACGACCCCATCCCGCCCGGTTTGTTGCAGTACCACATGACGGTGGTGTTGTCAGTGAACACCTGCACCACTCTTCCCCGGACAGAGGGAAGGAATGCTTTTAGTGCAAGACGGATCGCCCGACGCTCCAGAAGGTTGATGTGGAGCCCGGACTCCGCCGGAGACCAGAGGCCTCTGATCACCGACTCTCCCATGTGGCCGCCCCATTCCAGCAGTGATGCATCTGTCACCACTGTGAACTCTGGTTGGGGAAGGGAGAGGGATCTGCCGTTGACCCAATCCTGGTTCGTTAGCCACCACTGCAATTGATGTGCAGTGCCCTCCGAGATCTTAACGCAATCGGACAGATTCCCCTGATGCTGTGCCCACTGGAACTTCAGGTCCCATTGCAGAGCCCGCATATGCCACCTGGCATGATCCACCAGGAGGATGCAGGAGGCCATGAGGCCCAGCAGTCTCAGGGTCATTGTGACCGAAACCCAGGATAAAGGCTGAAAGATCGGAATCATAGCCCGAATATCCCAGACTCGCTGTCCGGGAGGATAAACCCGAAATTGCGTCGTGTCCAGAACCGCTCCGATGAAAAGGAGCTTCTGAGGGGGAGTCAGGTGTGACTTCGGTACGTTGACGGTGAACCCCAGCAAATGCAGGAGGTCGGCCGTAGTCTGGAGGTGGGAGACGACAGCCTGGGGCGAGCCCACCTTCAACAGCCAGTCGTCGAGCTAGGGGAAGACTGGAACCCCTGATCTGCGCAGATGAGCTGCGACCACCGCCATCACTTTTGTGAACACCCGAGGGGCGCTGGTAAGGCCAAAGTGGAGCACAGTAAACTGAAAGTGCTTGTGGCCCACCGTGAACCGCAGGTAACGCCGGTGGGCCGGCAGGACGGGGATGTGAAAATAAGCATCCTGCAAGTCCAACGCTACCATCCAGTCTCCATGGTCGAGGGCAGACAGGACCTGAGCCAGTGTCAACATTTTGAACTTCTCCTTCCGGAGGAAGCGGTTGATGTTCCTGAGATCCAAGATAGGATGCAGGCCCTTGTCCTTGGGCACCAGAAAGTAGTGGGAATAGCAACCACGACCTACTTCTGGGGCAGGAACTCGCTCGATGGCTCCCTTGGCCAAGAGTGCCGAAACTTCCTGTTGGAGAAGGGCCACATGATCCTCCGACATGCGATGGTGCTGAGGTGGCGTGGATGGAGGGGTAGTCTCGAAGGGGAGGGAGTAGCCCCTTCGGACTATCTGGAAAACCCACATGTCCGACGTGATGGTGCGCCAGTGGGGGAGGTGATGGCGAATCCTGCCGCCCACTGGCGATTGGAGGCCCTGAAAGGTCGGACTAGGACGGTTTGGAGGCTGCTGCAGAGGGGGCGGTGGTAGACTGGCCCGCTCGCTGGCCCCCAGACCCATGGCGGTGGGCCCCACGTCCCAGGCCGTGCAGGGGCTGAACAGCTTGCGCCGGCCTGTGGCTCTGGGCAGAACGTGGCGGGGCACTCCTTCCGTAGCCACGAAAGGGGCGAAAAGCAGACTGCGAAGGGCGGGTGGTGGAGAGGTCCAAGGACTTGGCCGTAGCCCGAGAGTCCTTGAAGCGCTCTAGCGCGTTGTCTGCCTTGTCGCCGAACAGGCGACGGCCATCAAAAGGCATGTCCATAAGGGTAGCTTGGACATCCCCTGAAAAACCAGTCAACCTCAGCCAGGCGTAGCGTCGATGGGCTACCGACGTTGTAATCGTCCTGCCTAGCGAATCAGCGGTGTCCAGTCCACAGCGAATGGTAAACTTGGCTGCGTCTCACCCCTCGGCAACTGCACGAGAGAGTACGGCCCGGGCCTCCTCCAGGCACTGGGGCAGCACCTGAGCCACCGTATCCCACACGGAGTGGGTGTAACGGCCCAACAGACATGCAGTGTTTGCCGACCACAGTCCCAAGCTGGAGGAAGAAAACATCTTCTTCCCAAGGTGGTCCAGCTTTTTGGAGTCCCTATTAGGTGGTGCGTTAGGGAATGCGCCTTTGGACGTGGAGGCTTGGACCACCAAGCTCTCAGGGGAGGGGTGATGGGAGAGGGGTCGCCCGGAGACGGGCGGTGGCGTCGGGCGATCATCCTGGCCACAGGAACCCGTGTTGGGCCTGGACCAGGTGCTCAAAAGGATGTCAGTGAAGGCTTCATTGAACGGCAGCAGGGGCTCCGAAGAGCTCGCTGCCGGTTGAAGCACCTCTGTCAGGAGGTTAGTACTGACCGCCACAGTAGGTAGCTCGAGTTGAGAGCCTCGGCCGCCCTACGCAACACCACTGCGTAAGAAGCTCCCTCCTCCGTAGCTACGGTAGTAGGAGACAACATGCCATGGTCTGGGGAAGTATCCAGACCACTGGCATCCCCCTCTCGCCAGTCCGGATCATATTCGAACTGGTCAGTTAAAGGGTCTCCAGACCCCTCCCAGTCCTCCTCACCCTCCTCTGGTTGCCAATCTGGCTTAAAAGAACAAGGGTGGAACAGGGGCACAAAAGTACCCGTCGGCGCCGGATCCGGCGTCGGTTGACGTCGGTCCGGCTCCGTGTCCACATCGGGGTGGAGGCCGTGGTCGAAGCCGGCTGGGGACACAACCGGCATCGGCTGCGGATGTGGTGCCAGTGGAATCGGCGCTGGGGGAGGCGTTACCAGGTCGACCGGCGCTGATTCAGATCCAAGCCTGGATCCAAGGGGACCCTGCGGTGCAGGGGCCAAAGCCGCCGGTGTCGAAGGCCCAGGGCCCCCAACCAAGTCCGAGGGGCCCAAAGGCGCGCTGGTGGAGTCGGGCTGCCCAAAGATGGCATGCATCGCTTTGTAGAAACTCCAAAGCTGGGCAGGGGTCGCTCTGGGTCCCGGGAAGGTAGGGAAACTCAGAGTCGACCCAGCGGGCTCCGCAAGGGGAGCCGCGGGAGGGGCACCGCCCGCATCCCTCGTTGCGTCAGCCGACGGACGGGGAGAAGTCGAAGAGCGACGATGCTTCTTCGACTTCTTCTTGTGCTTCGACTTACCTGAGGAGTGCGCAGACTTGGAAGAGGACTGGTGGTTGTGGATCCGCAACCGGTCCCTCGACCTTCCACGCGACAAGGACCACGAACGGCGCGGAGTGGACTGCCGGGCCTCGAGAAGCTTTCGGGACTGCTCCCGCAAAGACTTCGGATTCATAGTCCGGCATTCGGAACACGACTTGGAATCGTGGTCGGGTTCCAGGCAAAACAGGCACACGCGGTGCGGATCCGTAACCGACATCAACCATCGGCAGGAACCGCAAGCCTTGAAACCGGGCATCCCTACGTGCACAAGGAGTCGAAGACTCAAAACGGTGTCGACAAAAGTCGCTCAAAAAAGTCAGTCAAAAAGTGACTGGGGGTACCGCTCTCTCCGGATCTGCGCTGGCTGGCGCGGAAAAAGAAAGAACTGACGTCAGCGCGCAAGGGCGGCGTCTAAGTAGCTACCTTGACGTCATCCAGGCGACCACGATGCCAACGACGAACGCGGAGCCGACCGACGCCATCTTTCGAGGCGCAGGGGTACTGCTGACAAAAATTCTCCGGATCCAGTCGGACGCCTGGGAGTAATTCAAAAGGTAAGAAATCTATAACTAATTGTCTCTTTCAGATATACAAGGCAGGCCCTCTGCGTGTCAACTTAGTGGTCGCAGCTTTGGGTCTGGTGCAAGGAGCCCGTAGGCCTTCCAGAGGCTGCTTTTTGACCAATGCGTAGCAGATCTTGATACAGAGCACAATCCGTCATGAGAAGGTCTGCTTTTGCATTGTCTTTTTTTGCTCCAGCAAATGTCATAAAGAGCTGATCATCCAGCTGATGTCACTTGGTGCGATAAATGTAAAAACTTAGTGCCCTCTCGAGGTCCAAACAATGGGGTCCAAATGATAGAGTCTCTCTTCCTCTTTCGAGGGATGAAGTGGAGCAAAGATAGCGGGGAGCGTCATAGCATTGTCCAATGTGAAACGGTGTTATCACTTTTGCCAGAAGAGAAGCTTGGGTCCTCAGCACTAGCTAGGGTGGTTGGACAAAAAGAGCCTAAAGAACAGGTTACTTACATTTGGTAACATTTTTTCTGGTAGACACTATCCTCACGTTCGAATATTCCCCAGGTGTCACACTGGATCCAGAAAATCTTGAGCAGTACCTTTGCGCGCTGGTAGGTGGTGTTGATTGGTTCCACATTGGAACCGTCCACATCGGAAGTGACGCTGCGGTGCCCATATAAGCATCACCTCATCCTAATCCTGTACAGGGGCTCCTGCGCACCGCATGACTGCATGTCACCATCGTCTCACGCCATGAGACCAAGTCTTTCTCTCTCAGAGTTGACAGGGCAAAGATCTAAAACCGATTGAAGGCCTCCATCCTCCTTCGGCACCAGGAAGTAGCAGAATAACATCTAGCTCCTACTCTTGATGTCGGAACCCTCTTTATGGTCCCTTTGGCCAAAAGGGCCTGCACCTCCTGCTGCAAGATGGACAGATGGTGCCAACCTGATGGTGCTGGAAGGTGCTGCGGGGTGAAAAGAAATGGGAGATGGAACCCAGATGGACAATTTGGAGTACCCACTTAATTAAGGTGATGTCTTGCCACTCCTAGAGTGTAAGGAAATGCCTCTTTTTGCCTGATCACCTCCAAAGTTTTGGACTGATGCTGCTGGTTTTCCACTCTGACCCTTAAAAGTATACGTTTGATTGGCTTACACCCAAGTGGAATAACTGTACTCACTTTTAAGTCCCTAGTATATGGTACCAGGGGCACCACAGGCCTGTTAGTTAAATTGTCCTACTAGGGCTGATTCACTTATTGTGCTACCCTGGATGTGACAACGTGAAAACATGTCTCCTAGCCTGCCGCTGCAGACTGGCAGGGCAGTTTTAAACGGCTATATCGACTTTATCATTTAAACATTGCCATTTAAACTAATGGCAATGCCCAAATCGCCCTTTTTAAAATGTGTCACACCTACAGCGGGCCCATTGAGTCCTAAGACAGGGGGATGCATATTAAAAATTAGGACATTGATTTTTATATTTCCTAATAGTAAAAACCCCAAAATGTGATTATTTTACTGCGGAAAAACTAGTAGCCCCATTGGAGAGTAAAGGGTTACACACCGACAACTCAGCTGCGCTAACTACTGAATGGGACTACTAAAGTTGGTACTTCAAGGTATCAAAACAATCGTCACATTGAACCTGACTTGATTCTGAAGTCAAATTTATTGTAGCCTTTCAGTACATGCAACTTTTAGAAAGTTGCCACTCTGCTACTCAAGTTTTTCAGTGGCTACTTGCAGATGATGGCCACAAGATAGAAGAAGTGTGAATGACTCCCAGGAGCAGGAGCAATAGAGGCCTGCCGTTTGAAGAGGTGTCACCTCAACCTGACAGGAAGCCACAAATGTAAGTTTAGAAGGGGAAACCGCCTTTGAAGGGAAAATGATAAACACATACGTGAGGGGCTGCTCTTTTGTTAAGGTAGATGGGTTGGCGTCTGGGAAAGAGAGGCGAGACCAGTTGCCAAACCGGTTTTTCCACAAGCGTGCAGTCATCAGTTGCCACACCTTTAGGGTGGGCTATCAAGCTCCATACACCGAGAAAAGGGTTCTGCCATCTTGAGAGTGGGCAGAAAAGTGCACTGTGGGATAGCTAGATGCCACCCATTGCAGAAAGTCTTCATCAGGTGGAGGGTCCTATTAGGCAATCGGCTAGTACCCATTGCCTTTCCCTATGGGACTTTCTGGGCATAAAAATGGCACCTCTGGCACCCAGACCGCAGATCCCATTGGGAATGGAGAGCAGACCGAAAGAGGACTGCCTTGCTGTTCCCGGGACCTGGCAAGAGCAGCTGCACCAACCGCTGGACTGCAGCTGCTGATCTTTGGGCTTGCAAAGAGAGGACTGTGCCAGAGGTGCCTGGTTCATGGAAACGTCGCTACCACGCCACTGACAGAAGACGTAAACTTCAAGAGTCAGGGGGGCGGAGCTTGCCCGGCTGGAAAATGGCCGCGATGATCTAGAGCTCCGCCACACACCGCAATAATCCGAAAGGAAATCCGTGCATTACTTACTCCATCCCGTCGCGGCTGTGGCGAATTCACCTTCCTGAGCCCTCGATCCGTCCGGGGCTGTGCTCGTCTGCCACGGATCCCCCCCCGGGGGCCCTCGATCTGCCGACGAGAGGTTGCGGCACGCTGCGGCCTACCGCCCGCGCGCCCGCAAGAGGAGCTGGCCGGGATCCCTGCTGTCCGTCCCGGAGGTGCGGCGTCGGGGCCGGTGGCTGCTTCTCCTCGGCTTGCTGCTGCTGCCGCCCTCGGAGGCTGCTGTGGACCTGCGCGCGGTTCCCCGGTGGGGGCCGCGTCATTCCTACTGCTGTGGAGCGGCTTGTGACGACTCGGCGGCCTGAAGGGGTGATGCCTGGGGGACGGCGCGGCTGCTGCTCGCACATTGGAGCAGAGGGCGGCCCTGTTAGCCCCGGACCTGACTGCGCTCCTCTGAGGTGCCTTGCCTGAGACAAGTGGCAGACGGGGACTTTGACGGAGGTGAGGCATCCTTGCGCTGGGGTCTGCCCCCCTGGTGCGGTGCGTCCTCCCTTGCGGCCTGGGTTGAAGTCCTGCTCTCTGCGACGTGCCTGACGCGGGGAGTCCCCTGGGGTGAGTTCTGCACCGTCTGCAGGGGTGGCCCTGCTTTGCGATCGAGGCTCCTGAGTGCCTGATGGTCATACCCTGCTGCACCGTTGGGGTCCCCGGTCTCGGCCCTTGGACTGGGGATGCGGGCTACCGGTCCTGGAGTGGAGGACTGCTGCTGCGGGGTGCCGCCTGCTGTATACTAGACCCTTCCTCCGATGCGCTCTGTGCTGCCTCTCTGCCCTGCCTGAAACGTCGGATGGTCGGTTGACCTGTTCCCCATCCGCTCCCAGTGCCGGCTCGCGGCCTGATCTGGTGTGTGCGCTTCTGGGTCGCACACTGAGTGCAAAACCAGCAATGGGGAAGCCCGACAAGTCCCAACCCAAGCTCAATTTTGAGCAACGTAAGTCTCGGCGCCACGAAGAGGCGGCGGACGCTGCGCTTTCGGAATCGGAAACCCCTGCTGACGACCCGGTTGGCGACATCAAGCAGATCATAGCGTCTATGCAGAAGGGGCTCACTGCCATCGACTCAAAAATAGACACGCTGGCATACAGGATGGACAGGATGTCCGAAAGGGTCGATAAACATTCAGAGCGCATAGACATGGCAGAGCGCCGCATAACGGAGGTAGAGGAGGCCCAGACTGACGCTGATGGCACGCAGAAGCGGGTGGAACGTACACTGGCTGCCCTGCAAGATCGAGCTGAAGATTTGGAGGCCCGGTCGCGACGCAGTAATCTCCGTATGACGGGCCTGGCAGAGTCCACAGCGACCGGCAAAATTACTATCTTCTCTACTAGGTGCAGAAACCTTCTCTCACTTATTCGTCGTCGAGAGAGCGCATCGCTCACTTGGCCCTCGCCCTCAGCCTGGTGCCCCGCCTCGGCCTATAATAGCAAAACTCTTAAACTACCGGGACAGAGACGCGGCGTTACGCAAGGCACGGGAACTGGTAACTCTGCAATATGAAGGCTCTTCCATCTCTCTGTTCCCTGACTTCACCCTCAAAGTACAGGAGGCCAGGCGCCAGTTCCTTCCCTTGAAACGCAAACTGAGGGACCAACATATCGAGTATGCCATGTTATATCCGGCACGTCTCAAAGTCCTATTCGACGGCAAGCCCAGGATATATTCGGACCCTCAGTCTCTACAGAAAGCATTCCGGGACTGGGAGAGGGCTGGCAAGCGGATAAAAGACCAGGGCAACGCTCCTGTACCGAATGCGCTCCCTGGAAGCCTTGATGACAATGACTGAGATAATGCAGCCCTTTCGTGAGTGCACTGCTGCTTTGTCTGTATTCCTGTAACAGTACTGCAAAGTCATAACGGAATCTATGCATCGCTGACCCGCCTAGCGGGTTAGACAATAGGCTACGTTAGATTAGAGCGGGGTGCTGGCCCTAGGTCCGCCTCTCCCTAACAGTATTATTTCTTGTTATTAGGCAGTTCCCTGGTTGGAGATGACAAATGTTCCTCTTATTTCTCAGGAAGGTGTACTTCCAGTGTGTTATTTAGTATTGATATGACATACCATAATTTGTTTTGCCACTGGTTTTTCTTTTTTTGATATGTGTCATGTTTGTACGGTATTCTTGCAAGTAGTAAGCGGTGTTGTGGCGGTGGGTGGGTTACGCTTGTATTGCTGGGTAACATCTGCCCCACTGCGTTAACCGCTGTATCATTTTTTGGTTGGGGATTTTTGTGTGTCATTCACGATGTGATTGAATTATGGTTGTTCATTTGTGTGGTGGGTGGGTGGGTGGTGTCCGCCTTTGCAAAGTTGGGGCGTGCAAGGCGTGGGTGGGGGGTGGTATGTTCATCTGGGTTGTCTTTCTTTCTCCCCTGTTTTTTTTTTGTTTCTTTCTTCTTTTCCTTTACGGATCATGGGTTCACCTTTTGTATGCATGGTAGGCGGGGTTGGTGGGGGGGTTACAGGTGGAGACCCCACTATGTGCAATGGTTGGTGCCATGATAGGCTCTCAGGCTAGGGCCGGCTCGCCCCAACAAATGACCTTCATGACATGGAATGTCCGTGGTTTGAATGACCACCGCAAGGTGAGTAAAATTATTGCCTACCTGAAACGAAAGGAGATTGCGGTGGCACTGCTTCAGGAGACGCACCTGCCTCCGGGCTCTGCGCTTCTTACTAGTAGCGGGCTGGCAGGGATCTCCCACGCAGCATGCTTCACTTCCCATTCTAGAGGTGTGTTGACATGGCTTAACCCCAAGGCGGGTTTTAAATTAGAACCCTTGACGTCCGACCCGACAGGTAGATATGTTATCTCACGATGCTATAGCTCGGAGTGGGAATTCCTGGTTGTCAACTCCTATGGCCCGAATTATGATGATCCGGGGTTTTATCGCTCCCTGTTTGCAATACTTGGGGATCGCAGCTCTCTTCCGATATTCTGGGGGGGTGATTTTAATTGTATATTGGATACGACTCTGGATCGTTCTAAAGGCCCTACGCGTCCGCTTTCTGCCTCGGCGAAGGCAGTGGCAGACATTGCTTTACAATTACAACTGGCTGACGTATGGAGGTCTCGCTCGAGTGCCCGCGGGGGGTATACACATTACTCTGCGCAACACGATATCCACACACGCATTGACTATTGGTTTATTCCCCAACCCTTGCTGCCTAAGGTGCTGGATTGTACTGTCCTGGCCCGCTCTTTCTCGGACCATTCACCGGTCACGGTCACGCTAGCGGTGCCTCATCGTTCCCCTACCCCTTTTTTGTGGCGTTTTCCACCCTATTCGCTATTAGATTCTGTTTTCCACTCCGAGCTGAGCGCAGCGATCTCAGAATACTTTGAGATTAATGTCGGGTCGGTTGACTCCTTTGCCACGGTGTGGGAGGCGTTTAAGGTTTTCATCAGGGGGGTAGCCATTAGTAAGCACGCGGGTGTTCTCCGTGCCATTCGCGGTCGTCTCGCCTTGCTGGAGACCCACCTATCGGACCTTGAGGCACGCCTATTGGTCAGTAATGACCCTGAGCTGCAACAACTTAAGGCCACACTGGCTGAATTCTACGAGGAGGCTGATCGTGAGGTCAAGCATATGGGCAAGTATGCCACTGCTAGAGCTTATGGAGAGACTGACCGGCCTGGCACGGTGCTGGCGGCAATGGCCCGCCGCCGACTAGACTCTGGTGGTATTGTTGAGCTGGTGGGCGAGGATGGGGCGGTCCGGACGGACTGCTCTGACATCAATGCCCAGTTCCGTTCTTATTATCAGGAGCTATATTGTTCTAAACTAGCCCCCAGTGATGAAGATATTTCTACCTACCTCGAATACATACAGCTCCCTTGGTTGCAGAACTGGCAGTGCAAGTTTTTGATGCGCCCGGTTGAGGCGGCGGAGGCTCGCCTTGCGTTGGGGTCGATGCGCAAAGGCAGTGCCCCTGGGCTTGATGGCCTAACGGTTACATTCTATAAGGGCTTCGGCGATTTGCTTATCCCGCATCTTCTATCCTTATTTCACGAGAAGGCCGCAGACGGCATAATGCCCCCATCCATGCGGGAGGCGTTGATTATCACACTGTTGAAGCCCAATAAAGACCCTCGTAGGTGCCCCTCTTATCGTCCGCTCTCACTGATCAACGTGGACACCAAGTTGTTCGCGAAAATCTTGGCGAACCGCCTGTCGCCGCTACTCCCTCAGCTTATAGGCTCTGAACAAGCTGGGTTCATCCCGGGTCGCACGCTATCACACAACCTCCGCACAGTCTTTGGGTCACTGCAGCATGTTCGTCCTGAGGTCAAGGCTGCCGCGGTATTTTTAGATGCCGAGAAGGCTTTTGATTCGATCGAATGGAAATTTATGTATGCCGTGTTGCGCCGAATGGGGGTCGGTGAGGTTTATTTGCAATTGGTCTCGGTTCTTTATAACTCCCCAGTCGCTCGGGTGCGCACGGGTGCTGCTGTCTCTGGCCCGTTCCCTATTTCGCGGGGCACCCGGCAGGGGTGCCCGCTGTCCACGTTGCTGTATGCAGTGGCTGCTGAGCCCCTGCTGCGGGCATTGCGGGAATATCACGGGCACAGGGG
The DNA here is from genome assembly GCA_963921515.1 of Calotriton arnoldi. Classification (NCBI taxonomy): domain Eukaryota; kingdom Metazoa; phylum Chordata; class Amphibia; order Caudata; family Salamandridae; genus Calotriton; species Calotriton arnoldi. The sequence goes on from CAWUFW010020094.1 coordinate 26,724, forward strand.
GCTTCGCTTCCCTCATTACAATCTTATTAATTCGGCTTACGCGGGTGATACGCTTTTATATATTAGAGATCCCGAGACTCATCTGTCTCCCGTAATACGTGAGGTGTTACGTTTTGGAGGTCTTTCCGGGTTAAGAATTAATTGGGATAAATCCATATTGTTCCCGTTGACGCCCTCGACGGTGCAGTCTCCGCTCGACTTCCCACTCCAATGGACCACTGAACCGGTCCGCTACTTAGGCATTCAGGTCCATTCCGATGCGGACGTGGTTATTAAAGCCAATTACGGCAAAGGGATCGATAGGCTTGGTGATGATGTAGACAAATGGATACGAATCCCATTGTCTTTGGCCGGCAGAGTTTCTTTGATGAAGATGGTTGTACTCCCCCGCCTGCTTTTTCTGTTTATTAACATTCCCATAGTGGTCCCACAGCATCTGTTTCGTGAACTCCGTTCCCTGATGACTAAATTGGCGTGGGCTGGCGGGACCCCTAGAGTCGCTTTAGACACCCTCATGCTGCCCTACTCTGCTGGCGGACTGAATGCCCCGAACCTTGAACTATACTACAGGGCCGCGCAGGCCTCCCACGCATACAGCTGGGTACATGGGCCCCATGATTTACCTCATCTTCATATTGAGAGGGTTGCCGCTGCCCCGCATTCCCTGCCTCACTTCCTAATGCAGGCCCCGATGAGGCGCTGCAGCATATTGGATTCGATCAACTCTGTTGTGCATGCGTGGAATGCTCTGCTCAGACTGTATGATGGGGCTCAGTTATACTCGCCCCGAATGCATGTGGAATGGTGTCAGTGGTTTGCTCTTAGCTCGGAGAGGGGGACCGTGGACTCCCTCAACAGACTACGCATACGAACTATGGGTGACCTCTTCAGGCACGGGCAGGTGGGCACGTGGGAGGCCGTGGCGGGCACAGATAGTGTGCACTCGGCACTGACCCGATTTCACTTTTTCAGAACCCGGCATGCTCTACGTGCAACGCTGGGGGACGAACTGCAGGAGCCCTTGGAAATTCCCCCTCTAACGATCCTCTTGAGCGCGCAGGCCCCGTGTAGGTTAGTCTCCAAGCTATACACCTCAGCTCTGATCGCGAGGACTCCCTCCCTCAGCAGGGTAAGACAAGCCTGGCAATCAGACATAGGCGGTCCAATTACGGACGAGGTTTGGTTCTACTGTTGCGAGGTTACCCGCAAGATCTCTATCAATGGTCGGCATCGGCTTGCTCATTTAAAATTTTTCAATAGAGTTTACCACTCCCCCCTGCGTCTTTTTGGGTATGGATTGAGGGACACTGATGATTGTGAGAGATGTCATACGCCACATGCTGGTTTTTTTCATCTGGCATGGCTGTGTCCACAGGTGGAACATTATTGGGGAAAGATTTTTCTGAAGCTGAATGATATCCTGGGGCTCTCCCTCGCTCCGGATCCCCTGCTGGCACTCCTAGGTTATACTAAGCCACTTAAGAACTGTAGTGTAGCTCCTATTTCCCTAATAGGCTCTGCGCATTGGAATAATATATCCTATAGGTTTGACATAGGACTAAGGTCGGTATGTCCCTATCGAGTATATTAAACTTAATTACTTGTGCCAGCTAGCTCAGAGGCCACTAGAAACTCCTTGACAACAAGAAGGGAGTAGTTTCTGGCAGCCGCAAGACATGACCACTGTGTTTCCTTTAGAATCAGAACGTGTCCCAGAGTCGTGGAAACAATAGATAACTATTTCACTCAGCTCAGTCGTGCATGCTTAGTTTTCCTCAAAGTTACACAGAGAGAACAGACGGGCGTTTCAATAAAAGATTTATTGAACAGTCTTGTTTCTGGTGTAAGTAAAATGTGCTGTTACGATCACAAGACAGTATGCGAGATAAATAATGTACAGAGTGAGCAGTAGAAATAAATAATACTGCGATAGCATTATCTTATAGTATATATGCATTTACATAAATAACACAGACTAAAAATGCGAGTACTCATACGATGCGTTTCTAACCTAGTTCTACCCCAATGTACCTAACCTGTCCTAGGTGTAGGGAGAAGTATGAAGTAGGTGAAGTATTCCTTACTATGGTATACTAAGAGTATGTTAAGCCTAGTATGCCTAGTATGCCAAAGAGTCCCTCTAGGTTCTTGTCAGCTCCATACCTGAAGAATGAGAGAGGTAGGAATCTCTTTCCAGACTCGAACTCCAACACCCCGCAAGGGAAGTTAGATCACTGGAAGCTGGACTCTCTGCGTGCAGGAATGACAGCGTCTTCTCAGTGCGTCCGGCCGGGAAACGGGCTCCTCTGAAGTCGAGGTCTCCTCTGATTTACAGGGGCTCGGGAAGGTATATTTATACCTGAGAATTACCTAAGAATGTTAGCATTGACGTGAGTCGGACAGTGGAAGACGTCAGGAATGAACCCCTAAGGAATAATGGTTCATGCATAATATATGAGTCCTTGAAGAAATCAATAGTCCTGGGCTAGGGAAAGTCCCGCTGCCTAAGGGTCTGTTTTTTCATGAACTCGTTGTGACGTTAGGGTGGACGGATGTCGGAGACCATGCCTGTATTTGGAGTGCACGGTTTATGCCTAAATAAGGACTGGGATTTTATGCCTATATAAGGGCACGGCGAATTGTGCCTATATAAGGACATGATTCTAGAAAGCCCGTTTATGGACACCCTAAGAAGAATACAACACCCACTCCTCTTTCGTGTGTACGATAATACTAAAATGCTAAACATATAAAATGCTAAACATTAAAATGGAGTACTGCATATTAAAAAATATTTCCTAAAAGTATTTAAAACATATTTTAAAAAATGCAAAAGTTTCTGTACATATTAAGCAATGCTCATTCATTTCTGGCATAAAGTATGAAATCAAATGCAATTGGAATGAGAATAAGCAGTAATAATAGTTACATATGACAAAAAATGATCGATAAGTTGTTCAAATATCAGAATCAATGCATGTCATGAAAATTAATGAACTGTTCTAGACACACAAGATGACTAAGTGTCCGTGGAAGTACCGCAAAGTCCGTATTATAAGGCTAGTTCTACTTTAAGCAGATTGAAGTGCCATTTTCGTTTCGAAAAATGGGACAAAAGTTCAATTTTGGTAGAGTTCCAAGTTTTTGAAAAATGAAGGCCAAATTGTTACTGCATCTCTGGAACACTGTATGCTGAATCAGAGTCAGTTTGCGGGTCTGGTGTAAACATGAGATCATCTATTTCTGTAGACAAAACATCATCCACTGTTGTTGGTGTTAGTTGGAACACCTCGTGTAGAAGATTAACTCCACAGAGATGTGAAGCATCGCTCTCAGCATAGGTCGCCGCAGCAATGTTCGCGTCCGTTGTTACCTGTGTGCCTGTAGATCTTTCTCGTACCTCAGCAGCAGCCGGAAGCGTCTGTGAGATCTCAATGAATGCTGACATCAGGATTGGTAGCCTCTGGGGACAACACAGAGCATGGGCCGTTATCGGGACCAGCAAAGTATCGACGTCCGTTGGCGTAGCTGATGGAAATGTTAGACAGGTGTCCAACACGCATTCTTCACCGCATAGCAGGCATCGTAGAACAGGTAAGATGCAATCTTGCCAGATTGGTCTGAATGACAGGAACCAAGTTGTATTAAGGTCCCGTAGACGAGTCATGCCCAATAGCTGTACTATTCGCTCACGGCACTTTCTTTCAAGGAGAGCTTTCTCCATTTCGCTCGGAGTGATGTCTGCGAATAGGCTGGCCATAGCGCAATAGCAGGAAGAGAAATAGAATTCCGGCAACAAGTGCTAGAATTAATGGTATGCCACCAAACACCGAATGTGCAAAGTTCGGGATGATTCCTAGTATTGCCTGGAAAGGTGCTAACAGACCGGTGCAGATGCTCTTAAATACATGTACAATTCCTGTTGTATCAGACATGTTAAAGATACGTGTTATCATTTCTACGAAATGTATAGGGCAGTTTGTACGTATTAAAGTCTGTATCTCAGTCGAAGTCCTTGCTATTTGTAGATCATAGGTTTCTTTGGCCGAGGTCAAAGGCACTGTTTGCTGTAAAAGCATGGCTTTCATTCTGCTCAAAGTATCAAATCTTATAAAAGAGATGTTCAGCGAAGGCCATAGAGGCGACTCCCTGACTGTGTCTATTGGGGGAAACAATACTTGCATACAGCAAGTGACCCTGGAGTTGACTGTTACTAGATATGGGATGCCTGGCAACATTCTGCAGCAACTCTGATCAATCAACATGAGGTAACTCCCATTCGAAATTTGTACAAACGTTGGATTAATCACAGCAGCTGGTGTACCCTGCTGATGGCAAGACAAATTTGCCACAGAACCATTACAAGCCCCGTGTAAAGAAATGTCCTGACATATAAGTGAACCGGTCAGTGCATGTTTACAGTTAGTACAGCTCAAAAACACTTCACGATCCCCACTCCAACATCTATGTGTATACGGTAAATCCCAAGATGTCTTAATGTATTCCTTACCCAACCTTTCATATTTGCCTGCTTGCATTTGTCTGAGGCAATACTGAAACTGAAAAGTAGTCACAGGTAATGTTATTTTGCCATGAATGAGCCATTCCGTAGCTGGTTTTCCTGCCACTGTGAATGGTAATTTTTCCAGTTTTTCAATGCTCAGCACTGTATACCTTGCTCCTCTTTGTGCCAGTTCGATCTGTTTATCAGTTAGATTGTATTCTGCAAACAGAGCCGTTGTGTTGATGAAACGCCAAGGCACATAGCCCGCTCGCAAAGATTGGAGCGTCCAGCTCAATGACACTATAGAACGTAATTGAGATTGACCTTGTTGTAACATCGCCAAATCTTGTTCTAGAATGTCGATAGCAGAGGATACAATGCCATCCAATGAATATATTCTGGAGGACAAAGTTGTTAACCCATTGTCGACCACAGAGAGGGTTTTCTCTAAATTAATACGATCAAGTTCACGTATTCGTTCTGCAGCCTCCATCTGTGACACTTTCCATGCTTCATTATAGGCAGCATAAATGCCGGCATATATGAAACGTTTTTGACGCGGTTTTCTTGGTCCAAGCAAGAATTCCCTAAGGTCTGCGTAGTCTTTAAGTAAGGATAAGTGTTGTTTCACATCCTGTAGTGTAGACTTATGCAGCCAATCGAGGCATAATTTTCCTACACTGTATGTTGTTACTACCCCCGGATGTGGTCTTTGGACATATCTTGGGTCTGGCCTATGAATAGTAAAGCCCTGAGTTTTATTCAGGAATCTTTCCTGACAGTTGTTTGTGTCTGTGGGCCAGATCAACCATTTTTTCCAATCAGGATTAGATCTGTTGAGTTGTAGTATATTGTCAACTGTCACCACTGCCTTTGTATCATTATCACTGGCAGGAGTTGGCACAGAAGGTGTTCTCATCTCTTTGATCTTGGCTAGCCCAAGACAAGATGTTTGTTGGACGGTTTCATTCAAAAACAGTATTTGTTCAGGGATGATGCAGGCTCTAAATAAAGCTTCTATACCCTGTACTTGCCAATCTTTACTACCCCAGACAGTTTTTGTGTCTATTGTGTCTTTCCATAAGTCGAAACCCTGTCTAGACAGTTGGGCAATAAATTCTGCAGAGTAAATCTGTTTCGTATTTGTTAACATAATTTTCAGTCCTGTTTTGTTTACATTTTTATAGTAAAACGTTTCTGGATCAGATGTATTGTATCCTGAAAAATATGGAAACTTACTAGCAAAAGTTTTTGAACTACCTTGTGGTGGTGTAGGACAATGTTCCCATTGGTTAAACATAAACACATTTCTTGGATATGCAGATTTATGCAAATAATGATGACCATAGTGGTTGTAACAATACATTTGTTCATAGTCTGATGAACCCTCTAAATATTCATTTTTAGAAAATGCAGCAGATTTTTCTAAGTCAAACATTATATCATTGACAGTCTCAAAGTCCCAATCATCTGAATAGGTACTGGACGTAATTAGATCACTTAGTGAAATTTTAAACAAATGTGGAATGTTCAATTGTTCATTCGGGCCGAAAATTTCATAATCTGTTTTGTCCCACACTATACCATCCTGTATAGGAACAGCTGTGATGTTCACTGATGACAAGTCTCTTGCTTCACAATGGGAAGATTTATGTGGTTTCAAAAGTACGTTTACGTCTTTTCCTTCAGTGTTCACATGGATGTATCTGCCACTTATAAGCACGCTCACAGTTGTTACCAAAGCTAGCCATAACAGGAAAACAAAAAGTCCAGATGTAATCCAGAGTTCAATCCATGGAGAAACCAGATAAGTCTTTTTCAGAAAGTGAAGAAAGTCTTGTACTTGCTGCTTGAGTTTGAATGATGCGGGCGTCGTTTCAGGTACACTTGGATCTTCTGAGAACGTATCAAAGTCAATGAAATAGCCAAAAGCAGTTCTGTCAATTGTTGGAATTGCATCAGGATTTGTCGAAATCACAGGAACCAGTTCATCACTTGTCACGTTGGTGTAGACAGGTGTATTTGGACGAACTGTTACTTGGTTGTCAAGAGGGATGAGTTCCATAGCTTGGTTGCTTAGTCCTCCATCGTGTACAGCTGAATCCTCGATTGTTATCAGTCTTTCAGTCTGAACCTCTTGGATAGTAGCGAGAGGAGTGCGTCTGCTACTAGGTCGTAGTCCACGCGGCCTACTGTTCAGTATTGGCCACATACTGTGGTTTGATGAGGTCGATGGACACAAATCTTTTCTCCTTTCTTCCAGCAAGGGGCGGCAGAAGTACTGTTCTTGTTCCTTGAACTGCTAGAACAGGTACTGGTTGTCTGTAAGAAGGTCCAAATTCCTTCTTGTCCGCTATTTTTTCTCTGACTAGATCCCCAACTTTTGGAATCCAGACAGGCCTTGCTGGGACCGCCGATGTTTCCCCAGTGGTGGTTGGCTGTAGGAATACGTTGCTTTGTTTCGTTCTTAGTTGATTTAGTTCCTGTAAAACAGCCAAACGATCTTTGATATCAAACGGTTTATTTTCCACCACTGTGCCTACGTGTTCAAGGTCTGGTACCCACATTCTTGTCCCAAATAGGACCTCATATGGAGTGACCCCCCCTAGAGAACTTCTTGGCAGATTGTTCACTGCGCGCTGTACGCCATTGAGGTGTTTGACCCACCCATCACCCGAACCTAATACCCTAGCTGTTATAGACTGCTTTATGTCCCGGTTTTTCCTTTCCACAACCAAATTTCCCTCAGGATGGAATGGAGAGGAGTACCGCAATGCAACGCCCAGACTGGCCATGGCTTCTTTGTAAGCCCTAGAGCTAAACACAGGACCCTGGTCAGAATGTAGCGTGCCTATTGCGTATGTGCCGATAAAGACTCGCAAATCTTTTATAACAGTTCGAGCGTCAGCCGAGCGCTGAGGCCATAACCATAGGAACCTAGAGCATGAATCCACTGCAACCATGATATATTTATAGTTACCGTCTCTTTGCAAGGGACCGCAGTGGTCCAGGTAAACACAAGCTAATGGTTTATCTGAGATTAGCAGGGGTGTCTGCGCAGGACGTTTCACTGTTGAGACTTTCATCTGTTGACAAATATCACATTCTAAAACATAGTTCTTAATTTGTTTCCGAATACCAGGCCACCAATATCTTTGCTTGAGTAAAGATACTGTCGCAGAAACGCCTGCATGGGCAGAAGCTATCCCTTCGTGTGCTGCTAGGATTAGTCCTAATCTGCGTTCCTTGTTTGGAATTACCCTATCCCCCACTCCAGGGATTCGAGCAAAAGGAACGTTGTTCGCATCAATTACAGAAGAATACTTGAGTGGAAACCTTTTTGGTAACGCTGCACTGCTGCCCTTGCTTGAAGCATTGACAGCCAACATTATCTCACCGTCTATTTTTGTTTTTGAACGAGTGATCGCAGCTACGGAAGCCGTTTGAACAGCCCCCTTTGCGGCTTCGTCAGCCAATGAATTCCCTGCAACGTGAACGTCATCACGTTGATGACTCAGTGTGTGAATCACGTGAGCCTTTGGTAGTTCGTTTTTCAACTGAACTACTTGTTCCCAAAGCAATTTATGCTTTATTGTGCCACCCTTCGCATCTCTGAAACCATTTTCAAGCCAATTTCGTATATAGTCATTATACGACTGAACACAGTAAAAGGAATCGCACACTATCAGTGTGAGGAATTCTCGATCCGTACTCTCAAGTGCCAGTTTGAATGCTTGTAGTTCAGCTCGCTGAGCTGTACAGTCTCCTAGTGACTTAGTTTTTGTGACCATAGGTCTGAATATGCCATTTCGCATGCGACCTTTAACGATAGCACACGCTGCACTGTAAGCTTGCTTACTCCCTGTTGCGGATTGTGCGGATCCGTCAGTGTAAATTATGAATTCGTACTGATCGAGAGGCAGAATCTCAGTGGGCAGAGGACATTCTTGTTCATATTGCAGGAATGCTTGAGTTTTTAAATCTGGATCAAAAACATATTCAACATCCGTTGCTGCAAGAGAATTAACCCATTGAATCCATCTCGGATGTAATGCTTTAGCATTTGGAATGCTTGCTTTTGTGACCGCTTCTAAAGCTGGTACTGGGGTTACGACAATAATGCGTTTCCCTTGGGCTAAGGCTCTTTCTTTTGCTACAGCGGTTTGAACTGCTGTTAGAATTTTTCAGTAGAACTGAAGCGCATTTCCGCTTGTGTGTACAAATGGGATTTGTATGCGATTGGTATTTTCTCACCCTCATTGAAGGTTAAGTAGGTGAATCCACATTGACCCGAAATTATTCGAATCACCAAATTTCTTTGACTTACGCGTGTTTGTAAGTGATTTGTTGCTAACATGTTAGCCTGGAGTGAACGCAAAATTTCTGTGTGTTCCTGTGTCCAGTTTTTGATTGAAAAATCAGGTTTGATTAATGCGTAGAGAGGTTTAACCCTTTCTGCGTAATTTAGAATGTATGTTCTTCCAAAGTTTAGGAAACCCAGGATGGATTGTATGTTTTTTAGCGTCTTTGGAGGTTGGAGCAGCGCACATTTCTCTAGAAAGTTAGCTGCCAAGCTCTTGCCTTCACTTGAAAGCTCTAATCCCAAAAATAGGACATTGAGATGGGCAATTCGGGACTTTTTAAAGTTGAACTTGTAGCCCTCAGAGGCGAATCCCAATATAATGGTGCTCACCCTGTTCAAGTATTTTTCCAGGTCATCGTCTGTCAGATAGATGTCATCGACATAGGACAATGCCTCATTGTCATAAATTTGTAGTAACTCCGTTACCCTCGCTGAGAATAAACCTGGGCTGTTCTTGAACCCTTGTGGGAGTCGACAAAAGTGACGCTGGGTCCCCATTATGGAGAATGCTGTTAAGTACCTGCTTTCAGGTGCTATGTTTTGACAAAAGAAACAATTTGAGATGTCTAATGTTTTGTATTTTTAACGCACAATGTTATTCATTAATGCTGTGCTATGTGCATTTTGCACTGCAAAAGTTTTAGAACAAGTGTTTAGGTGTCTGTAGTCCAAAACTAGACGATATGTATTGTCTGGTTTGGAGACAGGAAACAAAGGATTGTTCATTGAGGAGGTGCATGTTTCAATCACCCCTTGGTATTCAAGTTGATCTAAGATCTCCCTGACCTGTTTTTTAGCTTCTTGCTTTATTGGATACTGCCGTTGTGCAGTTGGTTCATGTTTCAGATGTATTTTATGGTGAGGGGAGTCCTCGTCCCATCCTACATGATTTTTATATAATGCTGGGGCCTGGGCCACTGCCCATTTCCTGGCATATGTATATTTTAGGTGAATTGGAATATGGTTGGAGAAGGCATGCATAATAATGTCCTCGCCATGTGGGCACTCCCTGACAAATTGCGGTGGCCAGTCTTTTTCTGCTAGAAGTATGTCATAGCCTTTTGATAGTCTTTCCCAAAAAAGTGCTTTAACCTGTCTAGGTTTGTCTCCCTCCATCCGGAGTGTTATGTCATATAACTTTTGTGGAGTACTAACCCTGGTGTCTACAGTCTCTACTGTAATGTACTCATTCAAGTCCACTATCTCCAGAAGTTCCTTCAGGTTCTGGCGAGCTATTGTGACTTCTGCTACACTGTCCAGCATTGTCTGAGGACATTCTCCGTTCTTGAGTTCTGTTCTCAGTATTCTCGGCATGTCTGATCTTTAGACCTGCTACTTTCTTTTTGGAGAATTGAGGTTTTGTTTTATTTTTTGGAACGTGTTTGTCGTCTTTCGATTTAACGCGTTCTTCTCTATGTTCTGTTCGTCCTCTTCTTTCCGAAGTCTGCGATGAGATCTGAAAGGGTCGAGAGGAACGTGTATCATTATCTTGATACCTATCAGGTTTTCTCAAATTATCCCTATTCCTGAGGTTATACCTCCTTTCAGAGGGCTCCTTTTGAGGAGACCTACCTCGGGATTGAGAACGTTTCTCATTTGAATTTTGTTTATTAGTTTCCCACTTCTTTTTAGAAGATGTAGGAGTTTGTTTAGTTGAGTCCTTCTCAGGACTTTTAGATAGTTTCGGTTTAACTGGTCTTCCACCCAAACTATCTCTGCCTAATTCTGCATAAGATTGTTCTATTATTCTGGGTAGCTCAGTTTGATGTTCTGTAACATCAAATTCCCTTAATTTTTGTCGGATCGCCACTGCTGCTGCCTCCCCTTTAATATTAGATAATATTATTGTTGAGACCTGGTCGAAATTTTTCAGTAATTTCATACCTAAATTTAGAGCAGGCTCTGCCCCGTATTCATTTTGAATTTGTTTTAGGACATCAGGTATTACCGCAATTGACGGAATGCCGTGTGTTTTAGTGTAAATGGCAGCAAAGACTGAGCCCCAAGTGGTGCAGTCTTCCAGTTGTGGTGTGATCCCCATCGGTAAACTGATGGTTAGGATTCTGTGTTTCTCATGCGGGCTAGTATTTGGAAATACTGCTTCGATTTGAGTAATTTTTTGAGCTATCCAAAATGGAATTTGCTCACGTTTTGTGGGCATTTTACCCATGACTGCGTATAGAGTCTGTGGTGTAATTTTTAGAGTGTTCCCCTGGTGAGGAGTTTGATTTGGAATTGTTAATGGTGGTTGGACTGTGAAAGTCTGCATGACATATTGGACCAATTGTCTGTAGATTTTTATTAACTCTGTGAGTTGAGTAAGTAATTCCTCATCTGTCATTATGTCCAGTTCAGGATGAGGTGTGTAGCCGGCTAGAATCGGCCATGTTGCTCCTGGTCTACCTAGTGGACCGAGCCTGGTAATGTTTCTGTGATGTTTTAGGGCGCCTTTAAACCAGAGCTGGTGCTCTTGGTATGTTAATGGAATTTCTATATCCTCGAAAGGTATGTATTCCTCTGGTGGTTCATCTTCTTTGTAGAAGTGAAACATGTGTGTTACTGGATTGGATTCAGGAAATATTACCCATGAATAGAATACCTCTGTCTGAAAGGATTCATGTGCCTCTATCACGAAAACTGCTCTACCGCCTCTTGGTGGTAGGCCATGTTTTATAAGTTTTAGAGTAATGGCTCTTCTTAAGTTTGGAGCGATGTTAATGACACCCTCCTCGGTTTCATTTAAACCGGTATTGTTAAAAAATGCTGGTTGGGTTGGATCAGCCGCAGCTCCACCATTTCCGGCGTCTTCATTCATTTTGTTTTATGAAAAATGTAGAACAAGTTTCAAGGAAACAAAGATAAGGTGCACAATATTTGTGGAACACTGTATCCTTCAACGTTGAACAAACCAAACAGCTAATATATAGGGTACTGCCCTATGTAGCCTTGGTGGATACTTAACCCTTCCCACTCCAGACGTCTTTTGGAGTATATGGGTAGGGGTCTCTGAGAGAAAAAGAAGAAGCACGGCTGAGTTACTCAGTATCTAACGTTGAATTACTGCCTTACCAAACCGTTGGGCGCCATGTAGTGTAGCTCCTATTTCCCTAATAGGCTCTGCGCATTGGAATAATATATCCTATAGGTTTGACATAGGACTAAGGTCGGTATGTCCCTATCGAGTATATTAAACTTAATTACTTGTGCCAGCTAGCTCAGAGGCCACTAGAAATTCCTTGACAACAAGAAGGGAGTAGTTTCTGGCAGCCGCAAAACATGACCACTGTGTTTCCCTTTAGAATCAGAACGTGTCCCAGAGTCGTGGAAACAATAGATAACTATTTCACTCAGCTCAGTCGTGCATGCTTAGTTTTCCTCAAAGTTACACAGAGAGAACAGACGGGCGTTTCAATAAAAGATTTATTGAACAGTCTTGTTTCTGGTGTAAGTAAAATGTGCTGTTACGATCACAAGACAGTATGCGAGATAAATAATGTACAGAGTGAGCAGTAGAAATAAATAATACTGCGATAGCATTATCTTTTTAGCATATATGCATTTACATAAAATGACACAGACTAAAAATGCGAGTACTCATACGATGCGTTTCTAACCTAGTTCTACCCCAATGTACTTAACCTGTCCTAGGTGTAGGGAGAAGTATGAAGTAGGTGAAGTATTCCTTACTATGGTATACTAAGAGTATGTTAAGCCTAGTATGCCAAGAGTCCCTCTAGGTTCTTGTCAGCTCCATACCTGAAGAATGAGAGAGGTAGGAATCTCTTGCCAGACTCGAACTCCAACACCCCGCAAGGGAAGTTAGATCACTGGAAGCTGGACTCTCTGCGTGCAGGAATGACAGCGTCTTCTCAGTGCGTCCGGCCGGGAAACGGGCTCCTCTGAAGTCGAGGTCTCCTCTGATTTACAGGGGCTCGGGAAGGTATATTTATACCTGAGAATTACCTAAGAATGTTAGCATTGACGTGAGTCGGACAGCGGAAGACGTCAGGAATGAACCCCTAAGGAATAATGGTTCATGCATAATATATGAGTCCTTGAAGAAATCAATAGTCCTGGACTAGGGAAAGTCCCGCTGCCTAAGGGTCTGTTTTTTCATGAACTCGTTGTGACGTTAGGGTGGACGGATGTCGGAGACCATGCCTGTATTTGGAGTGCACGGTTTATGCCTAAATAAGGACTGGGATTTTATGCCTATAGAAGGGCAGGGCGAATTGTGCCTATATAAGGACATGATTCTAGAAAGTCCGTTTATGGACACCCTAAGAAGAATACAACAGAACAATGTACGCAAACTTGTAGCAATCGGGCTGCTCCTGGCCAAACGCCGGCTGGCGATGCGCTGGATGAGGGGCCCTGTGCCCACTGTAGCAGAGTGGGAGCAAGACAAGGTCTATTGCAATACCCAATCTGACGTTTATAACGAAATGCTCCCTCCCTGTAACCGTCCAAAGAGCTTCTGGGGTATGTTTGCTCAATATCGGGCTGCACAGCTAGCCACAGCAGAGGATCCGGAAGACTAGTATATGTGTGTGAGAGATCGCTGTCAAATCAATTCTCAGACTGTCACCGCAGGGAAATTTGTATTACCATGTGATGTTCTTATGTACATTTGCAATCTTTACAGCAGAATTGAGCCCGCCACATCCTCCGATCCTGGGTTCTCTTCTTCTTTGTCTTTCCAATTGTCATGTCACTTGGGCCTGGTCCGCCCGCTTTCTCTTCGCCGCCATGCTAAATTTTGATATTGTTAAGCCCATATTGTTCGTGATTCAAGTGATCCACATTTATGTTATTTCTATTGCTTTTGGATTATTGTATGTATACTGTCCCTTTTTTCTGTGAGTCTTAAAATGCAATAAAATACAATAATAAAAAAAAAAACTTCAAGAGTCAGCTGGCTAACTTCCAGTTACAGCCTCAAAAGATGAAGAAGCTCTTCCTGGCTAGTCAGTAGCCACAATCGCCTGATCGCCACTGACTGACTGCTGATGTCCAGCCAAGGAGACCAATTACAGATGCTCAAAAGTTGCACCCGAGTTTCCCTTACCTGGGAGAGGGTCACCCATGACAGATTCTAGCCTCAACCAAAGGGAATCACTGGTTTCGCTGTGACCGGAGACCAGGAGTCCAGTGGCAACTGGACTTTTGCTGGATCAAAGAGGTCTTTGATGGACATCCATCCCTGTGGCCAAAGTTGCCCCACCTGGATAGTGAACTGAGGATAACCGAGGAAGACCACCGTCAAATGCACAGCCTCCTCAGCATCCTGTATCCCTTGCATCAGGACCACTCCATTAAAGTCTACGGTGGTTTGTCCATAGAGCCTGAGACTGGACTTGAGACTCCTGCTTTGGTGACAGGTAACTGTCCTACAACTAATTTCTGGCCCCCTTGACCTTCGCCCTGCCGGAGTCGGTCACCCAATGCGGGCTGGTGTAGCCGAAATCAACTCTTTAAAATTATACAAAGTTTTCAAACTTTGTGGTTACCAGTGCTTATTGGAATTTTGCGATGATTTTCGATTTACTTAAAAATCTATATCTCTGCAACCTACGGTCGATTTTGTTCGTTTTGATATGTAAAGGTTCATAAAAATAAGATATATTTTTATAAATTGGTGTCAGATATTTTTCGTGTTGTGTGACTTTTTTATTACGCTGTTTTTGCACTTCTAAATGCTTAACACTTGTTTCTTTCTTTAAGTCTGATTGCTCCAAGTCACTGCGACACAGGGTTGAGTAAAGGTTTGACAAACGAGCCTTACTGGACCCAAGTTTGTATCGTGAGTGCATTACACGGTGAGGCTGCACAACCACACCATATAATACACCACATTCCTCACATTGAGTTAATGTCAGACCCTACCTTGGACAGGGTGGCTGTGTGCCAGAAAAGACACATTAAAGGCGTTTGCTGGCTGCTGGAGGAGTGGGGGACTAAGCTGCACACTGTCTTTGATGCCATGGGAATTGACTTTATATGTAGTGACCTTAGCCACAAAAATGCTTGACCGGTTGGAGTGGCGGTGGGGCCTGGCATTGGCGATAGTGAAAACCTGTGCCATAGCCATGAAGGGGGTGAAATTGCTGATGATAGTGTCTGATGGGAGCAGACAGACCCAACAAACATTCTGGGCCCTACTATTCGTAAAGCATTCCAGGGCTAGATATGTTTTCTCGCCAAAAAGATGAGAGTTATCAAAAGGCAGGTCCATTAAGGATGCCTGGACCTACCCAGAGAAGCCCAAAGACCTCATCCAAGTGTGGCGCCAAAGTGCCATACTTGTTCCTTTGTCTCAACCTAAACAGTTGGTTGTGTCCAAGCCACAGTGGATGGCAAACTTTGGTATGTCATGTCCATCATGAATAGAATGGGTGAGGGACGCCCAAAAGTCGTCTGGCACAGCTTAACAAGCCTGGCCACTGTCCCCCATAGGGCATTTGAGTTGTAGCCTAAAAGGCAGCTGGCGTTGACAGATCTGAGAGCAAGGCTAGTAGGCAAGAACATACATTTTCAAAAAGTTTCAATGCGTTTTGACTTACGATCAGGTGGGGTTGTAGGGAGAAATCTCACTCAACAGAGAAGGGCTACAAAAGGTAAAATGCGTTCCCCAAGGTGGAGAACAAGGAGGTGCTGTAATTCATACAACCACCAGTGTGTGGCTAATATACCCCACCTCAACAGAGACAACAAACAAAAGAGAGGAAAGACAATAAATGTCTTAATACTGCCCTCACACACTTTGCAGTGTCATGCTTCATCATAGGGCCGAATCATACACCCAGGTGCAGACCAACACACTGGATGGAGCGCAGGAAATATTTTAATGAAGAATAGTGGTGAGGGTAGAGTGAATAAAGAGGAACAAACAAACAACATAAAGAGACACACAACTTAAAGGAAAGACTATTCCCTTCAAAAAAGGGACCAAATAGTGCAGACACATATACGATTAAAACTACCTAGAGGGCAACACTCGACTTTTATTCCTGTTAGCCCCTGGTAGGATTAAAACATAAGATCTGGGATATTCAGGGGAGGTAAAAGCCCCTATATCCCAACTGCAGATACCAACATGCTTCTGCCTATTTTTACCGCACCCAACCGGGTCGCTCTGGCATTCGTCAGGGTGTTGGTCCCTAGTTTCTTGGTCTTCACCCTTATTCGGGTGTTTACCTTGTTCACAAACACGATGGACAATATCCAATTGTCAAACTCTCTGGGGATGTCCGAGAGGGATTCAATTTCTGTAAAAAGAAAGGAAAAGGGGGCAGAACCCATGATTGTAGTAATACCCAGCCTTTCCGTGTTCCTCTTCAAAGATTAGTAGTTAATGTCCTCAAACTTTGTGCTAGAAAGGCATGTGCAGTGTCTCCATAAAACCCAGTCATTTTTGCATAAGTGTCTATTTCTTCCTAGGGTTAACCACACCACGTGCAGAGGCCACAGGCACCTTGAACATCAGTGGATATAAAAACAGGACTTAGTTGAGCTCATATCAAATTAAAAAAATATATATATACTACCAAAGTGGAATCCAACTTCCTTGTGGGAGTATTAAAATGTCAAAACATAATCCCAACCAACGCATGCATGTGGGAAAATCACTAGAACCCTAAATCAATAAACGTGTAGCTCTATTCTACTCGCAAGAGTTCATTAGTAATTCTCTGAACCCGGGACCTTAGTGGGAACGTGCTCTTCTAGTCACACTCTGATGTTAAATGAGGGTAGAAAAAAAAGGAAAAAGCAACAATGTATATTAGGTATTTCTTATCCTTCTCTTCTATCAGTCTTAAATACGCCCCGCTCCAAGAACCTATTATGCTCCCAACACATTCTATTGATTCAGGAGGCTGTCTTTTAACCCCATTCAAGACGTGGAGAAAAAAAAACTATTTGGCTACTCGCACTCTCTCCTATGATCTGAATGTGAGAGACGATATACTCGTACTCGTGCCATTAATCTTAGAGACTGACTGTCATATCCTATGGCTGATATCGGGGTACTAAAAAACCTTTTTTATATACTGCCGCTTCGTAGTCAAAGCCAGCGTCCTTCTGTTCACATAAATTCCCGTTACAAGTTTAAGTGCAAAAGGACAGGTATCCCGTTGTGGTGGTAAACTAAGGGCGCTGGCGGGGAAACAAACTGAATATATACATGAACCAGTATCCTTATCCTGTTAACGCTCCCCCTCACTTACTACTCCAAAGAGACACCGTCAGTCTTTTCCTCACGCCGGTCCCCTGCCGAACATGACCCGCTGCAGCCTGCAGGTTTTTATGGAGCCATAGTCAGGTCCGGAGTGTAGAACACACCCCTTCCCGGTCACGAGTACACGTCTTACGTCCGGGGGTCTCATTCATGGACATTGAGAGTACACTCCCTAAGTTTCTACTAGTAATGAGTGGCGGCCATTTTAAAAGGTGCACTTATGTATGCAATTGGTATCCTTAGTTGTGCATTCAAAATAAAGTACATGACCACTATTGTCACAATCTTATAAAAACTCAAATCATATCACTTCATCAACACAAACAGTCGGTTAGGCATAACACAGGGCCACAGAATGCGAACACACTAAGCGCAATTGCTAAGATCACCATCCATGCCCAAATTAAAACAAGAGTGTTGCATACATTGAAATCAACCAGGAAATGTCAAATTTATCATTACTAATTTGTGATTCCATGTAGTTGGAACCAAGGAATACTGTCATTAAGTCCCTTTGTACTACTCTTGAGTCTGTCCACCCAGCGCTGTTCCCTTATTAAAAGGAAATTTGAAATGTCACTCGTGTTGGGTGGGATAAAGGGTTTGTCCAGAACGGTCCACCTTAACTCTTGTTCAGTATGTCTAAACTCATTAAAGTGAGCAGTCAGCTTGGTATTCATTTTCCCACATCGTATCTTGCTCATATGTTCCAATATGCGGGTTTTTACTTGACGAGTTGTCATTCCCACATATTGCACGGACATTTTATCAAATAAATGACGTTTTCTGTGTTGCATGTGGTGTGTTTTCTTTGTTCCCACGGACGATTGAGCCCGATGTCTACACTTTTCCCATTTATAGAGAGGGGACATGCCCTACAGTAGCCACACGAGTAGTGGCCCATTACTGGTGGTAAGAGCTGGTTTGAGTTCTGTTCATTTGGGGGGTTTATCTGTGTCCTAGGACGTGTATTCACAATCACATCCTTAATACTTGCACTTTTCTTGAAAGAGAAAAGGGGATGGGTTGATCCAGGCCATTAGAGTTAAGAATCCTCCAATTCTTTTGAATTATTTTCTTCAAATGGTTCGATACTGTGTTGAATGTCGTCACACAGATACTTCTCTCAACGGTTGCTTTTTTATTTGTTTCAAGTAAGGCCTCTCTATCACAGTTACGCGCTCGTTTTTGGGCTCTCTTAATGACATGTTCAGGATAGTCTCTGTTTCTGAGCTTCTCGCTCAGATTATCTGCTTCCTTTTTGTAATTTGTAACCAAAGAGCAGTTCCTGCGCAGTCGCAGGAACTGCCCATAGGGTAGATTCTCCCTGAGAGAATGGGAATGGAAGCTGTGAAAGGATAGTAGATTATTTCTATCTGTCGGTTTATGGTAGACACTGCTAATTAGAGCCCCATTCTCTGCTCTTATATTTAGATCCAAAAAAGGCAATGAGTCATTAGTTGTCACGCCTGTAAAGTATAAAAACAGGTTTCTTTGGTTAAGCCAAGTGAGGAAAGTCTGGGCAGAGCTTCTGCTCCCTCTCCAGATGATAAAGACATCGTCTATGTACCTACGCCATACCCTGATGTGATCCAAAAAAGGGTTGGCCGGTGACAAGATAGTTTCCTCTTCGAACTGTGAAACGTAGAGACAGGCTAAACTGGGGGCACAGGAACTCCCCATAGATGTACCATGAGTTTGTAAGTAAAATTGATCTTCTCCAAGAGACAAAGGATAAATGCCCGAGGGGTCTGGAAATTCCAAGAGCATCAACATTCACCTTACTTGTGGAGGCCTATATGACCAAACTCTGAGGCATAAGCTGCTGTGTAAGAAAGTTGTTGAGGTGGTCTGATGCTGGCCTATGACAACGAGTACTTTGTCTATTTAATGGCGGGCCAGAGCATGGTTTCGCCCAAGCGCCCAAAAGCATATCTGTGAGTGCTTGTTGAAAGTTTTGAGAGACTCTGTAGCTGCCTGACCTGGTTGGCTAGTCTTTACCACCATGGTGGCTAGTTGTAAGCCAAGTACTTCTGCCACCCCCCACTTCACTACCGCGAAGGAGTCACTTTCTTCCATAGCACGGCCCAGAAGGGAAACCAGGCCACTGTCTGGGAAGGTGTCTAGGCCACTTGCATCCTGTAATTCATCATACCAATTATCCTCAGCATGCTGGAGAACAAATCCATTTCCTTCATCAAAAGTGTCATTTTTGGTGCCTGTGCCAAAAATACTGTGCTGTTCCTAGGCTCTGCATTGAGATAAGGGCAAGGTATCTAAATCAGATGGGTTGCCGGATAGCTGCACCACAGCAGGATATGGGCAAGGCCTCCGTCGACCTCTGATGGGTTGTGCCTCCTACTCCACTATGGGCGTCGATGCGGAGGGAACCGGTGCAGGAAGCAGAGCCAGGATTGAAGTCGGCATTGGGGCCGGTACAGACCTCAAAGTGGGTTCAGAGGGCACATAGTGTAGAGGGCAGACTTACCAGCAAAAGTTGGACTAGAGGCCCTTGTGGACCTCTGAAACCGAAGGCGTTCCAGAAGGAGATGGTAAGGTGCTGGAGATTTGCAATATGGCCTGACAAAAGGCCTCAACCTGCTGTGAAGTCGCCAACGGATCTGGTATCTTGGGGTGCATTGGGACCAAGTTTAGCATTGGCTCCAATGGAAATCAGTAGGCAGACCAGGAGGCATGTTGACGCCCTTGTGCCTTTTCTGGAGTACAAGAGTGGTGGGATGGGGAAGAGTCATGTTTGGACTTCTTGTGTTTCTTTTTAGACCCACCAGATACCTTTGATCACAAAAAAGATCTGCCACGTGCAGACTTCAGGAGCTGGAACGGGTCCTTCCTTTCCGTTCATCTGAGTGCAGTCATCATAGTCCCGGAGTTGTGTTCCGAACCCAGTCACTACAGGCATACATTGTGGGGCCTGTCGCAGACATCTGCTTGCGACAATCCCTACAATGCTTTAACCCTATCTTTTTGGGAGGAGAAATACCTTGCACTTTTATTTTAAGAAAAATTAAGGAAAAAACACTTGAGGAAAGATGAAGGAGCAGTTCTGGATCCACACCTGAAGGCATGAAAAGAAACAAACTGATGTCAGTGCAAATAGGTGGTGGTTACACGCAGCTCCGCTCGTCACTTTCGGAGCGGAATAAGTCGAGGCAGAGCCGCACAACCCCAACTGCCGGCATGCAGGAGTCCTGCTTTGAAGTTTCCAGATCAAATCTAACGCCTTGGGAATATTCATAAGGTGAGGAATCAGCTGTTAGAAGTATCCATCAGAAATGTATTTATTTCAGCTATGACATTAAACCTAATCAGAAAGATCATACTTAACCAGTGCTCAGAAAGCAAGCGCAGATGCTCGGAAAGAAAAAGTTACGTACCGGAGATTGCAGTTCTCCAGATTACGTATATTTCACAGATTCACATGCTTAAATCATTCCCCACTGTTAGACAGTATGTACATGTCACCTATTAGCAGTATAAACATACATTCATGCTGTGCAACACATTGCTGTACTAGGCGTAGAACATCTACCTCATTATGCTGATCCACAATTCAGTCAATGAGGTGTATTTACTTCCTGCACATTCCAATCTCTCTGAGAGTTTGCTTATGAAAGAGCGGAATAAAGAAAATAACCTTCTGAAGATGCCATAGCAGGAAATGTAGTCAATCTCTACGCTGGTTCTTTCATACATTCACATGACTGAATCATGCTTAGTAAACAATATACTTACAGGTAAGTGAGAAGAGTCTCACCTTATTGAAAAAGACGTTGCAACACTGCAAGGTCCACCGTGGACTCCTTTCTAACCTGAAGATTCAGCAATAGTGTCTGGTAACAGATGTGGGAGGTCTTTCACTTTGCAGCTTTGCAAGCATCTGGAGGGGCTGTACTGGCATTTGCATCAACTCCTCATGTGTAGTATGCAATTATTTAACCCACCATAATTGAATGATATTGTGGTGCAAGCAGTTTACAGTGCCCAGTGTGGTGACTGTATGATCTTTCTTGGACAGTTAAAAGTGCAAACCACCTACCTGTTGCTGTAAATTATATTGTTTAATCCATATCAAACCTCAAGCACCTCTTGATAGCAAGGTACAAGTAAAGCACTCTGCTGCTTGCCCAGCATTTGGAAAAAATGCAGGTAAGACGACAACTCATTGAGGTAAAAACAAATTGGTTGTTTTGGAATAAACTTCGGATTGGTCTTTAGAACAACCTTATCTTTAGTGACGTCTAAATATGGTTCTTTAATAGAGGAAACCTGTATTTTGCTGATTTTATCATTCACAACAAAGCTGCTTTTCAGGTTATGAATTTGATGTTTGCCCTGTGGATTGATTCAAAAGGGTGGCTCGTGAGTTTTAATAGAACAGTGTTTCGTTTCTACACAAGTGGCAGTCTGATGAATGGTGGGTATGAAAGAACAAGTTGCTTACCCTCAGTAACACACTTTCTGGTGGATACTCTAATCACAGATTCCTCACCTTTAGCATATCCCCAGGTGCCAGACTGGATCCAGAGATCTTTCTTAAAAGCGCTCCTGTGCACAGGCAGGAGAGGTAGCAGTGGGAATGCATACAAGAGCCCCTTGAAGAGATCTAGCCAAGGCATTCCACAGCTGGGTGGAGATGCCACTTGTGATCGGCCAGATGACGTCTGACAGTACATCAATGTTTATATTAAGGTCCAAACATTAGAAACATATGTCAGAGATAGCGCTTAAATGATACATTTGATAGAGGACATGACGTTTGACTCTAATACAGAGTCATTGGTGACCCTTGACATCACTGCATTATACACTAACATACCATAGCAAAAAGGCAGACGCCTTTGAGCATCAGTTTGTACTTAAAGAATCTAATCCATACAGATCCTCGATAAAATGCAGGAATAGGTATATCGACAAACTTTTTATGGTCTGAATTGATTCATCATCCGGATTATAGGAATTTGTCACATACCTCAACCAGACATAAACTAACCTACAGTTTACATGTAACTGTGACAATCAGCAGATTCCGTTCCAGGATCTATTAATTAGAAATGATGAGAGGAGATTGATAACATCCCTACAGAAAATCCACTGATAGGAATACATTGTTAGCCCACAAAAGCTTTCAACCATGGGCCCTGAGAGACACCTGACCATACGTCCAATTCTTAACAGTGCGTCGGAATTGTACCCATAAATCTGATTACTTCAGAGAAGTACACATACTACAAGAAAGACTGATTGAATGAGGCTACCCTCGTAAAATTGTGAGAGCTGCTCTCCAGAGAGCTTGGTACTGTAGCAGAGAGAAATTACTGCAAACCAAACCCAAGCAAAGTTGCAAACAACTAGTGTGCGTAACCACCTTTTGCAGAGGTGTCAACGTCTTCATAAACGCATTAGTTTATCAGTCTTTTTTCCCACCTCATTTGAAAGACCTTTCCACTAATGAAAGTAGACAGGTGGGCAGTGAATAACCCACTGTTGGCTGTTCTTAAGAAAATTAGAGAAACTGAGCTGGACAGTCGCCTCACATAATTCAATGGCATATATAAAGTTAGAGTAAAACAAGCAATGGCAAAGCCAATAGGTCTCGCCTATGCAAGAGATATTGTCTTTGTCAATGTGTTTTAGCCATGTTGTCTCCAATGCACTACCCTATATTTTACCCTATACCTCTCTCAATATATTCTCTACCTCCACTCTGACTCATCCCAAACCTAATTCTACTACTATGATCTCCAAAATAACCCTTTCCAGACTCTTCCCTCCTCTGTCCCTCCTTAGATCATTCCAAAGCTCGTTTTAATACTATGTTCTCCCAAACAATTCATCTAAATTCTTCCCTCACCTATCCCTCCTTCGACTCATCCCCAAACTCATTTTACTACTATGACCTCCCTAATCCATTTCTAGAGATTCTTCCCCCCTCCAGCTCTCCTTATACTCATCCCAAACCTCATCTTACTACTATGATCTGCCAATAAACACTTTATAGACTCTTTCCTTGTCTATCCCCCCATTATCCTTTTCAATCCAACTAACAGAGTCACATGTCCACTGCTCAAATTAACTCAAATTTCACTATACTAATCCACCACTAATCCTTTTTGGTTTCCACAGTAGCGTGCTGCTCACCAAAAAGCGTTGCTACGCCTCGTCAGGCGTAGTAGGCGCTATATAAATGCAATTACAATACAATTACAATGTAGATCCCATGTTAGACTTGCCATTGCTTTCATACAAAAGAGGCAAAATATAACCGACAATTTAGTACACTTGGCAGGGCGAAGTGAGCCTGCCAATAACACCCTGCAGGGTCTGTGGGAACTCCTTCCAGAGAATGGGCATTCCAAATGTGGGAATTGTGTTGTATGCAAATTCACAGGACAATACAAAAAACTTTGAACACTAAACTATCAGTTTGAAATTGAGATATTTTTCAAATTGTAACAAAGCAAATGTTGTATAATGTATATGGTGTCCATGTCTTTTGATTTGAATAGGCCAGACCACCCAACAAGTGAAGATGCATATTGGAAAGTACAGCAGCAGGATTCGGTGTGGGGTGACCTCTGCACCTTTGGTGACACATTATCTTGAGTCTGGTCACTCAGCTAATGACACCAGGTTGCAAGTACTGGATGTGGCATAGACACCTGAGAGAGGGGGTAAGATTACTCTCATTCTGCAAAAACTGGAATGTAAACGGATTATGATGTGTGATTCAATTAAAAAGAGATTGGACTCTAATGAGGATGTGATGTGGACTTGTATCTTTGCTCCAAGAATAAGCGGGCAAGTAACCTGATGGACTACGTATTGTTACATGGTATCACACACGATGCTGCCCTACTAAGGACTGAATAAGGACTACACCCCACGTGGGCGATATTCTGTGTGTTCTTTCGCCGATGTGCTTATATTTTGTTTTTATATTATTGTGCCCCCCACCCTTTATTAATTTGGTATCTTTTTATTATTTCTTTGCGTTACTGTCCAGATACTATAGAGGCTAGGGGCCAGCAAAAGTCATCTTGCTGTGACATGCATTATGCTCATTTGCTAGTGTCCTATTTAGGACTAAATAAGGATAATGTTCTACTTTGGAGCTAATCTGTGATTCTTTTTTCTGTGAATTCCTTTTGCGTGGTCTTTCATACCTATATGCCTATATACTGCCATTCGGCACATTTTTAACTATGTCCTTGCTTCTATTTCACCACTGGTTGTGCATCCACCAATCAGGGGCATCAGAAGTGTTGGCAGAACCCATAGGCGCTTCAAGCCATGCTTTTGAGCAGCATTATATGCTCAGATTCAGTGCATGCTCACACCTTATTTAAATAAAGACAGTGACAGTGCCCCGTGCTGTCTTGCAGCTGGAGGGAAGAGCTCTCCCCTGGCAGGAATTTACTTTTGGAACCGCTCCTTACCTTTGGCCACTCCTTACTGCGTGAAACATCAGTGATTATACAGCTAGAGTTTCATGACTCGGGGGTAAGTGACCTTCTTCCACTTATGCCAGTCCTTCAGGTAATTATTCATGCGGCTCACCAATTTTTATAATCCCCTTTTTTCCAAATCCAATTATACAGGTTATCATCCCCCTAAGTGAGTACAGTTTCCTTGATTATTTCACCAGGGTGACTGACATTCTTGGCATGATCTCCCAGCCACATCACTCACACTAATGTGGATGTAAGGTATTAGTCCTGAAGAGCTATAATTCTAAATTGTGCTTGACCACTCAACTTCTATGTCTGTTAATTCATTTCTAATAATCATTTCAGTTGTTCCCCTTATCAATTTTGCCTGATGAGTCCGTGTCACCCAATTTCTAGGCCGAAACGTTGTTGACAACTATAACAAACAAACAAGCAACGTGGTGACTTTATAAGGCCAATGGACTAGTAAGGTTCATTTTTTGTGGTTGTTTGTTATGAGACGCACACAGGCACTTGTGTATTTGTACAAAATGTGCCTAATTCTTCATTTCTTGTGGTTTTGCTTCACTGGGGACACAAGCACATTATTGCACTATGACTAGTGTTTGTATCATTAATATTTTTGTATTTGGGTACCAACAGATATGATAAATGCTTTTCATTGCAAATTTAATTTGTGTGGTGGCTTTGTACACAAAAGTCTGTCTGTGACTCTATGATTACAGCATTAAATGCAAGAGGCTAATTAGCCCACTAAACAATCTATTCCTGTAAGTGATACCTAGGAGAGCCAATGTTTCCCTTTGATGGGATTGAGGACCAGATGAATCACTCGATGCTCCAGCATGCGGACTGGAGCTTGATTTTCACCTCTACCAGGTGCCCCTCCAACCCAGCAATGATGCATCTGTCTGACGACAAAGCTTATTGAATTTAGAATTAAATAACATGCTTGTAGCAATTTAATAGTATAATACATTATGTACGTGATTGAAAACGGTAACACTACATCTGATTATAGTGAAGACAGGCATACTGACCTTACAGGACGTCACAGAGTGGGAACAAAGCCTAGAATAATCTAGGACTTTATCATATACACTACAAAGCGTGAGCTGTTTAACAGAATCATGCAGATAATTCCTGTTTGCTGCTGAGAGAATTTTCTTCTTATACTCCTATTTTGTTGCTATGCAAATGTTTAACCTTGGAACTGCCTGATTTACACAGATTGGTTTGAATTTGCTTCTGTTTGAATTTCTCGCTGGGACATGCCCATGATAGCCTGTTTGGTAATAATGTTTCGACAAATTCGATATAATCCTATGCATCTGTAATTAAGGGGAGCCTCGGTCATTTGGTATCCAGACTTCACACAGCTGTGTTTATTGAATAATTAGACTTTGAAACTCACTGACTTTTCTTTCATAGATAATTTGCTTTGACATGACACAACCATGAACTTTGGATGCAGGGCTGGAGGGAAGTGGTCTCCTGCAGGTCAGGTTGGCTTTTGCCAGCAACTACTATAGATCCTCAGCCATCTTCTTTGATATCTGAATGAAGTCAGAGAGGCAGCTCTGTCACTGTGCCCATTACAATCGGTGGTTAAACTGAAGGGACTGTATATGCCACCAGGCATTCGAGATGAGGAGCATGCACAAGGATAGGCGAGCAAGAAGCCTCAGAGCCACTTTCATCAACACCCTGGACTGATCCAGAATACTAGGATCATAACCCGACCACAAGAGAGGCTTCATAAGTGGGATCGTGTCCGCACCCCTGACTTCGACCGAGTCTGTCCAGTCATCGACTTCTTTAGAACTTCGGAGATTTAAAGCTTGGCTTCATGGTCGTGGATGACCTTCAGGTTCATCTTTGTGTATTGATCGCTGAATGTAGATTATTTTATTCTGCGTAAACTGGTTACTTTAAACAGTTGTAACTTTACAAATATGTATGCCAATAAAATAGTTTAGAACAGTTTTTGCCTTTCTGCGAAAGTTTTCCAAAAACCTAATCAAATGTATTTTTGAAAAATGTATTGTGCTAAATAAAACACAAGAGTTTCAACTTAAATAAAATCCACTGAAATATGCATTGCAGAGTCCTACTGCACATATATGGACTATGGAGCTTGGTATGATTTCCTTTCCTATAGACCAAAGTCCCTCAAACCTTTTTCAGAAGTAAATTTGCCTGTATTTCCATAGAGTAAAACAACCTGCAAAATGTGTGTTCACCATAATTTGCATGGACACCTACTGGCCTCCCCAACCTGCCCATACAATTGCGACGACAGACAACTAACCACATTAGCAGATTGGCAGGATGTGTAACCTATTTGCGAGTGAGACATAATGTCACCTGATCCAGATTCTGTTCCTTAATTCACGCATCCGCTGGAGTGCAGAAACTAAACTAGTAAAATGCCAATCCTGGACATACCCAAGTGCAATTATTTAAGATGGTTTATGAGATCAAAAACATCCCGCCATAAAGGCGTATGACAATAGTGAAAGTGTTCCTGGTTTCCTAGTCCTCTACCAGAGTATAATTCATGACACAGTGAGAGATCTAAAAACTACATGACCTGAGACAATTCATGCAAAATGGAAGAAACCGTTTTCAAAATAACATTTATGGTTTGAAAATATGAAAAAGGAAACAAGTGGTATGTTAATGATTTTTCTTTACACTTAAAAATGATTATCTAGTTACCTTCTGATAATTGTGTAGCAAAGCCCAAAGAGCAGATGCTCCAATTTTCCGTTGAGTGGGACTATCACTTTCCAGACAAGCAGACAGACTGGATACAGCTTTATCTAATAAAGGAAATAAAAGTTTTTTACCTTGTTAAATTAGCAGTATGCAATGAATTTAGCACATGACTAAATCTACCTCAATTTATGTAGACATTCAGTCTTTCCTACGTTAATTGTAAACTATACAAAGCGCTGACAATATTATTTTCTTAAGCCGCTTTAAAAATAAAGGTGAGGTGTAGCGTACAGCCCCCCCCTCTCCAAGCCTGTGAAGGCCACCAGGACCCCGTCCCGCGGGACCGACATATGTACCTATAGGTGAGGTGGAAGGGGGTGCGTGGCCCCCCTTCCAGAGTGTGGAAAGGCCACAGGGACCCCATCCCGCGGGGCCAGCTTCCCTTTGGTATCCTGAGGAGCCAACTCCTGGGACATCGTTTCCCTACACGCAAAAGCGCAGACATGGAAACTTGTCTTCCCCACCTGGCGGCAGCTTTCAAAATGCTCCCACCGGGTGGGAGCAGACTTTTGTTTTCCTGCCTACGCTATTGCGGGCAAGGAAACTCAGATTGCTCCTGCCTGGTAGGAACAAGCAAAAAACAGCTGCTCCTGCCAGGCCAAAGAAATCCCGGCTCCTGCAGCACCCTGGATGGGTGCATGCGGGGCGCTGGCGCGCAGCGGGGCCCTGGCGCTACCCCCGGCAGCCCCCAATGTTGTGTGCTGTGGGTGCCCTGGGTGGGCACCAGGACACCCACTTAAAAGTCCACGGGGATGGAGTCCTTAGGCCACTATTGGCTCGGGAGGGAAAACTGCGTGCCTCCTCCCCATTAAAAGTGGCCCAGGGAGATGGGGTCCCGAGGGCTACAAAAAGCTTGGGGATGAGGGCTGTGTGCCTCCTTCCCTTAATGAAGAAAAGCCCCGGGGATGGGGTAACCTTTGTTTTTTTCAGTGAATATATAAATATTTATATATATCAAAACAATTCCCTTTCAGGCATAGAGTGACGCATACATTATGCACAAAAAGAAGCAGAGAACTCTGGGTATATATATATATATATATATATATATATATATATATATATATATATATATATATATATATATATATATATATATATATATATATATAAAATTCGCAAAATGTGATTTCCTCAAGCTAGCAGAAGATTGATTGAACTGATGTTCTAGACCGGAGACCAGCCTGTGAAAAGAAAGGAAACCGATTCCCCTTGAACATTTTAAACCTAAATCTGACTGATATTTCCCTACAGGGGAGGAAAAGGGAGTTTTTCATACCTCATCTTCGAAAGTAAACTTTTCAGAGAGAATATCTGGACCTGGTAAGGCTTTCTGAGAGCCCCAGAGAAAAGATGTGGCTCAATTAACTCCTGGTGAAACTTTTAGACAGTTAAGAGGCTTCGACACTCTAGGAATGAAAAGGAAATGGCACTACCAAAAGAGTGGGACACCAGAGCATTTAAGATAAAAGGTTCCCAGAAGGATGTGTCTGAACCAAAAACAGCTCCGAGAGAGAGTTGGCAGTAACCAACATATGTGCCCAGTAAGGAGCAAAGGGCCCAATTCTTCAAAGACTTGAAGTTCTAACAATGTCCATAAGCAAAAAGGGAAGTTCCTTCCCAAATTCTGTAAATAACAAGGGAAAAACGTGAACAAATACCTTGAAAAATTGTTGAAATAGAAACCCATAATTCTGCGATCCTACTCAAAAATATACCCACAATCACAATTGAGGCTAATTAGTAAATGGATTGCATTACTGTATCCTTTTACAGCAAAGCTACAGCACACTTTTAAAGCGGATGTGCCCATTTTGCATATTATCATGCACATTAAATCTTGGGCACTATTATACTATAAAATGGTAAAATAAAAACATGTTCAAAGGTTCTTACTGTCTGAGGGGTAGGAGTAACAGATAAAGAATCTTTGAAAGAACTCAGCAGGAGCAAATTCGCCACTTTCATGTATATCTATTGAGCTCTAGTGTTGGTATCTCTCACAGATGTGCCAGTACCAATCAGGCACTCAACCCCATGTCTATAATTGCTATTGATCAAAACCTTCTTTTTCTGTCGAGCGGCCAATTAATGACGCTTCTCCGCCTGAAGGCGGTCAACTAAATTTCCATTAAACAAACATACACAGAATAACTACAGGCCATAACTTTATGCTGTTCTTACACACACATTTTTGCGGTACACGCTATTTGTTCACGGCAACTCCTGGGGAAAAACATTAAGCACAGTAAAGCTTGTGAACCAGTTAATTAGCAGTAGGATTCTATTGGGACACTTACCATTAGCCAGGATCTTGGGTTTGCTAGCTGCATGAAAGCAAAGGTTATGGAGAACAAGAAGAGCCATCGGTAGCATGCCCTTCTGTTTGTGCTTGCCCATTTCGAGCAACAAGTCTAAACTGCCATTCAGCTTCAAGATCATTTGCTGGCCATCCTCTGCAAAGGACATGTTCAGCAGTAGCTTCAGCCACAGATTAGCTAGGGTGCCAAGACTCTTGCTTCCTCCTTTTGGCAGTGACAGAGAGAGAAAGTTCTGTAGAAAGTTGCTCTGTAAGGTAAAAGGAGAAACCAAATGTTGTCCTTAGTAAATGAAAGTTTTCACTAAAAGGTCAATGCTGTTGTTTAGGTCTATTGGACTGTTTTAACATGTAACAAACACAGCAAAGGCAAAGAAGCTCTCATTACTTACAGCTAGAGTTCTTTTCACACTGTCAATATGAAATCAAAGCATTCAAATCACTCTACAACTGCCGGACACTTGTTCACATACCCCATAATTATATAAAGAAAATCAATGTTTAATGTTCTGTGCTCTAAGAAAAGGGACTAGATGAAACCCGAAAGTACACCATATACAAATACACTTGGCATTGGTAAAGAAGGGAGGTCCGGAGAAGTACAAAACTGATATACCAGACATTTGTCTGTAAAGTTAAGGAGAACATTTCGAATTTGTATAAAAGTTTTAGCAAAATTATGTTTGATAACCAAGGGTAAATTTCGTTTTTCCATAAAATTATTAATGTTTTGAGAAAAAAAAGATTATTCAATTGTCACTCATTCAAGCTTGATGTTCAAATGTTCAGTTATTATGTTTGACATGTGAGCGTCAATGTGTTGCAATGAAATCTGGAGGATCCCGCAGGTAGTACGGAAAAGAAAGATGTGTTCAGCCTCTCCTGCAAAAACGAATACCAACTTTGAGTGATTGCAGTGAAGCAAATTACTACGTCGCCATCTTCCCAGCCACCGATGCACCGAGGTAGCCTCCCTTCTGAAAAGCAGCTCCTCTATTGAGCACAACTGGAATTTAATTTATATAGGGCTTTCTACCCTGAAGAGAAATTGAACTGCTTTACGCCAGGCAACACGGCACCCCAGAAACCTAAGCTTAGTGGTTAATGCAGTGGTTATTGATGGTAAGTGGTATAAGCCTTGAAATGAAATGAAGAATTTATAAAGCGCTACTTATACCCAGAGGTGTCTAGGCGCTACCTTCAGACAGATGGGACTATATAGGGTTGCCCAGGGATCAATCAACCTCTAAAAGGCCAAGTTTTTAAGCCCTTTCTGAATTTTAGCAGATTAGTTTCTTTTTTAAGTGTTATTGGCATGGAGTTCCAAAGCCTAGTCGTAGTGGTGGTGAAACTCCTGCCACCCCTTCTGGCCTTTCTTACCCTGGGAACGACAAGGTTGCCGCTTTCAGGTGATGTAAGGGGCCTTTTGGGGCTATATAGCTTCAGATATAGTGACATCTGCTCCGGCCCTCGGCCATGCAGAGATTTAAAAGCTATGCACAGGGCTTTGAACTGGAGACGTTTTGCAACTGGAAGCCATGGCAGTTGTATCAGGGCCTTAGAGGCGGGTTCGAATCTTGCAATCCCCAGCGAGCAGTCGTGCTGCTGCATTTTGTGCCATCTGAAGCTTGTTAATGCAGCGCTTTTGTGTACTGGTGAACAGAGCATTACAGTAGTCCAGCCTGGATGAGATAAGTGCAGTGACCACTGTTTTTTTTAAGATCAAAAGGAATAAAAGGAAGTATTTTACTCCAGACTTTGAGGATGAAGAAGCAAGCGAAAGTAGTATGGTTAATTTGAGCTTCAAATGACAATTTAGTGCCGAATAGTACACCTACATTTTTTGCTTTGATTGTTGGGGTTGGCAAAAGGCCAAGTTGAGAGGGCCACCAGCTATCTGCCCAGATTGAGGAGCTGTTGCCGAAGAGAAGTACTTCGGTTTTGGATGAATTAAGCTTTAGGCAATTGTCTAACATCCAGTTACCTATATGACAGATGCAGTCATGGAAACAAACTGCTGTTGAATTTGATGGGCTATTCACTGAGACAATTATGTGTGTCGACACCAACGCAAAGCCATAACTCTTAATTAATTTAGCCAGAGGGGTGACAAAGGTTAAATAGAGTTGGGCTCAAGGAGGATCCCGGCGGTACTCCACAAGGAAGCAAGAAAGAGGGAGAGACATAGTCTCCAAGAGCCACCGATTGGGAACGCTCTGATAGAAAGGAGCCTAGCACGGAAGGTGCTTTTTTCCTGATCCCAAGTGAGACTAGAAAGTCTACCAGCAGCTCATGGTTGACCGTATCAAAAGCCGCTGATAGGTCTAGAAGGATCAGGGCAGCACTGCCCCCACCATGTGCTCTCAAAGAAACCATTCCATCCATTTATGTCAGTTTCTTTGCGGTAGATTGAATCAAAAGGAAATAGGAGTAATCACTAGTGGGGGGAAGGGTATGTGAGCTCATGAAAATATTGGTGGGATTAACAGAGGAGCTAGAGGAGATTAGGTGTGGTTAGTTTGCAGAGATAAGACTTTCAAAGGAGAGGTTGCGATCCTTGAAATGAGATGTGGGCAATATGCAGTAATAGAATAACAGTTTGTATTTATTACCAACAATAATAACAATGATAATACTATTACTAAGAATAATAATAATCATGATGGAGATTAACCCTTTATGTGCCTGCTTCCAGAGGAGTTTTTGGCAGATAGGATGCCTCCCCATGTTTGTGAGGGAGAGTCCCCCCATTCCAGCAAAGCGCCTACAAACGGGGACCAATTTTTTTTTTTAAAGATGTGTTTATAAGACCGAACAGAAAATCCTTGCATTGAAGATGCTTTATACATGGCATGCAACTAGGTATGGGTGAATTAGTTTTTCCGATTTGCAGAAAGATGGATGTGAACCCAGTGGAAAATTCACATTTTCTGCTGGATTGGCAACCGCCTTGAACCATTCGAAAAAAGAGGAAAAGAAATGTAGACAATAGGCGCAGACAGCTCTCGTTCCTCAGAGGTGGAATGAGGAGGGTTTTTGAGGCTCTCTGTCTGTGATACCATTGCCCGACCTGTATACCAAAACAATGGTAATTACAGGTAGAGAGGTGTTACTGTGCTTCCTCAGATGCTGCTAAAGAGGGATACTAGACCTTTTCAAAAGCAGCTGGTGGGGAAGCATTCACCACAGCCTCCAGTCCCACTGAGAATTTGACATTACATTTCTGGTCATTCACAAAACTTAATGCCAAATCTCCTGCCTCGCCCACCCCTGAGAGCCGCTTAATTAATATTTGCCTGAGCCGGGCTGGAGCCTAGCTTATCATATCCCCTGACACTTCTAAAGAAGTGTCACTGTATCCGTATATAAAAATCCTTTAGCAGTAATAGGGGAAGATGTGGGACAGGGGGCAAAGATCCTTGGCATTAGATCTCATATCTCACTACTGGTGATACAAGAAACCTAATGCTAAATAATCCATTTCTTGAAACCCGCATATAGAGCAAATTCTGACTCAGAATTTGCTTTGATGGCAAACTTTTAAAAAAATGGTGGATTTTTGCCTTTTTCCGCTTGATTTCTGATTCTTAATTACACACTAGTCCATTGCATGCCATGTAAATAATTCAACAAATTTAAACAAAAGACAAAATAAGTTACCTTTTGCATTACACTTTTACAATCATGTGTCACAACCAGATTAGAAAGAAGAGTAAAAGCCATCTGCTGAACTGCGCTGTTCTCTGGAGAGAGCTGCGAGGCCAATCTCACAATACTGTACATCATGGAGTTGCTGGATGGGCCCCTCTGCGAAGATGGCATGAAATTTACTGAAGCAACTGCGCAACAAAGTGAGGCACAGCCTGAAAGAAAAGAACACCACTCATAATTAACGAAGGACAAATAACTAATTTGCTTCAACATTTAGAATTTTGAAACGATTTTGACAGGTTGCAAGGTGATAAATGCAGTACTTGGGAAGAGACCAAGCTGCCGGAAAAGTCTGCTTATAAGAGGGTTGTTTCCACTACACTGTTTCACTCAACCATAAAAATGTCCTAATATTCCCCCTATTGTGGAAAGACCTGTATAAAAGTAGTGTGGCTAAATGTACTGTTTTCAGGGGCATGCCCCATCACTAACATGCCCATGCGTCCATTGACCTAGATGTTTTTTGACATTTCACACCTTCCATTTTAAGTGAAAAGAAAATCTCATTAAACAGGAAATCATGCTCTGAAAGACTGGAGAATCCTGCTGAATACATTTAGAGTGAACACAATGCACCTCATTCCTAAAGCATCACAGGACACTTTCTTGGCCCAGGTGACTTTCTGTGTCAGTATAAGCGGGCATTCAGGGCACGGATACACATCCATTACCATGCAGAGGGCGTTTCTGTTCCAACAAATCAATATTTGACCACTTAGATATGGGGGGCCAAGATACTTGCTCTCTGCAGGTGCTGACCTCGGGTTTTTGTGTAGAGGTTTTCTTTTTTGAGTTCAATAGCGATGAAAATGAACAACTTTCCCGATTTTGTTTTTTTGACCTGGACCTTAAAGCAGAGAAAATGTTACTGTTGGGAATGTCATGGCTCTGGTACCAACAATAAATGTGCTGTTGGCAGGGCTCAGTCATGGCAACATTTCTTTGGTCGTAAAATCTGCAACTCCTTTGGGGACTTGCTGTGCATGATCGCTGAACTAGGGAGCAGATGCTGCATGTTATCAAAACACATGCCTCAGACTTGTAAAAGAAATATCAATGAAAGCTTATTTAAACGATTATCCGTATTTGCTTGCTGGATTTCATGTTGACCTTGTTTCTGCTGCTCAGATTTCTTTTTTCTGCCTAAATGAATAGTATCTAATCTTCAAACAAACTGGCGCTTTACCAAGGACTCGCGCAGTTCCTGGAGGGAGGAAATCTTAGATATCTGTCAGCGATGGCTTAGGCATTGAGGCACGTATTACGTTACAGTCCGGAAAGAAAAATGCACAGAAATGGTGGGACTACTCACATGAAACTATATGCTGATTGTTTTTGGATTAACACCCTGACAAAGCGAAAGACTAAAAAGCACACGCAGCTATGACAATAATCAATACTGGTGAACTGATACTGCTCTCTTGTATATTAAAAACAACATTTTTCAGTCCGTTTCTTTGCCAGAATGATCAAGGTTACATTTCTCAGGACAATAGAAGCAGTGATACAAGGTACATATAAAGTACAATATTAAACATTAAAAACATTTAGTTTACTTTTTAATCAAATCTATTATTTTTATTTCAGCCTGCCCGAAAAGGCACATCCTGTTGCCTTCGCTACAAAGTCACGTTTATAGGTTTGATATGTACGGTGTTTGCACACTTCATGGTTAACATATTGTACTTTATACTTTCTTTTAATGGGCTTTGAGTCAGACTCCTTCAGCCATTGTTTTTTTGCTTCGGAACCTTAAGTCACATTAGTTCGCGCGTGAATATTCTTTTTGTTTATTGGTTGTTTGGTTGTGTTCTTCCACGTCTACTGGAATGCACGAGGAACTATTTTTCAACTGAAATTAGTCACTGAGGGATCCTTCAGAACTGGATCCAGCACTGGCAAAAACATCTGAACAATGAATGCTACAGCAAAGAAAGCAGCACTTTTTCTGCAGCATCCATTTCTCGGGTACTTTTGCCTGCACTTGCCCCTTATAATTCAAAAGAGCATCATACTACCAGTAAGATTTTATCATATCAGATAATCGTTTGCTGTTCTGAAAACGCTACTATTACTAATCAATGAGAAAATGGAGTTCAAAAATAGTTCTTACTGCCACTCATTGTGGGGAGTGGCAGTTGTCGCCCACTGCCTGTAACAGGTAACGTACTCACATAGTACCGTAACATATGACACAGCTTGACTCAGATACAAGACACGATTCTAACTCTTGATGTGAAATATATGTATATCGAATATGTAGATATTTTAAGGTGCATCTTCCTTCTTGTTATTTTCGTTCTTTTTTAATCACCCTGGCTGCAGAGTCACAATAAGCTTGAATGTAACAGAGCAAATAGAGGGGAGGGTGTGTTGTGCTACCTCCAAGTGGTATTTAACATCACCTGTCTCCCTTCACCTGACCACCTACCATTTTGGCTGTACAGTTATATAGACTTTACACCTTCCTGGCCATACACCTCAACTTCAATGCCCCGAGGCCAAAAGGGAGCATAAATGCTCAGTACTAACTCGCATTAACTTGAAGCAGAGAATATTAAACAGAAAAGGAGTGTCACCATTGAGTAGACGAGCGCACAAATTTCAGACTTTGAAATATTTTATCTCACCAGATGTGCTTCCAGTAATGTTTCTAATCATTCAGCAATTATAATACAATGTTTCCCTTTTTGCATCTTCCTCACTCCTTGTTGATACTCAGAGAATTCTCCATTTGTAATGTAAATTCACACACTCATCAGCAAATACAAACAAAATCTGCCACACCTGCTGAATAGTCAGCTGTATATACACAAAGCAAATGCAGAACTGCTTGCATCAGTGGATCATCCATCAAAATCCATGGCCAAAGAGAATGCAGGATTGGAACAAGGTGAACTTCTAATGCTGCAGCCTGTGGCGAAAGAAGAAAAACGTGTGGGGTTACATGAGGAAAAAAACACCCAACTATACAAGGAGAATTTGTTATAAAATTCATTGACCAAGTAGGAGACGCACAACCTTCTTAAATCTCATAAGTCTGATGCATACACCATGGCTAAACAAAACGGTTTTCAAACTTTTGTAGCGTAGGCCTGGGTATCATAATTTATCTCTACTGATCTACAACATTTCAGAAAATATGGCAGAACAAGACTGGGTTAAATGTCAAATTTCACATTTGTTTTCTTATTCTCGTAACATGGAAACCATTTTCGCTATCCCACAACACCACCTTAGTGGTGTTCCAAACCTTGTCTCACACTTTTAGTCCCGCATGTGCATTGGGTTAAGAATAGAAATGGCATTGTAAATAAACCAAAAATGTTGAGACTTTAAGGGAGTGAATGTCATCTACTCTGAACATCTAACACTACTCTACGAACATTGCCTCCCTCGCCCCTAGAATCACCTACGATTGCAAAATAGCTGCATATCTTGCATTCTGCCCCCTTCCACATCCTTGCTTTGTCAATCATTATCAGATTTTTACATGGGCAGTTAGGTACAAATTAAAGAACAAATTACTTGCCTTTGGTAACGCCTTATCTGGTAGAGACTATGGGCCAGATGTATCAAGTGTTTTACCATTCGTAAACGGGCCGATTCACAGAATCGGTCCGTTTGCGAACGGTAAAAAGCCTTTGGGGATGTATCATCCCAAAAGGCATTCGCAAAATAGGGAATCACAATTTTTGTGATTACCTATTTTGCGAATGCATTTAGAGAATCGCAATTTGCGATTCCTTAAATGCAATGCAGGAAGCAAGAAAAAATTGCGACCTTGCTTTAAGGAATCACAAATTACCACCAACTTCAAGTTGGTGGTAATTTGCAAATTCCTAGAAAAATGCACATTTTTGCATTTTTTTAAGTGCTATGTGGCGCACACACATGCCCTTAGGGCATGTATGTGCGCCACATGTGCACACTTACCTTTTTTGGGTGAATCAGGGTGGCCTTTTGGCCCCCTATCACCCTTGAAATTGCATTCACAATTTGCGATTACCAATTTGGTAATCGCAAATTGCGAATGTCTTCCCATTCATTCCTATGGGTCTCTAGGCCCATAGGAATGAATGGGAAGGCATTCCTTAACAGTGAATCGCAATTTGCGATTCGCTATTAAGAAATATGTAGGAATCGCAATTTTATTTGCGAAATCTACATACATTGCATTTTGTGAGTCCATAATAGCGAATCGGGAAAATTCGCTATTAAGGACTCACAAAATACAATGTTGATACATCTGGCCCTATATCAAGCTGCAGATTTCTTACCTTAGAATTTCCCCAGGCGTCAGACTGGATCTGGAAAAAAAATTGTGAGCAGTACCCCTGAGCACCGGTAGGGGTTGTCAACTGGCTCCGCGTTCGTCGTCGGCGTCGTACGCGCCGGAAGGGACGTCCCCGTACCTATATAGGCGTCACCGAGGCGCGCAAACATCAGTTACTTTTCACGACTTTTCTAGCCAGAAGCGTGGAGCCATGAAGAACACTGACCACTGGTGTGTCAAAACTAGGGCCCTGAAAGGGGTCATCCCCGTCCCTAGAAATCCATTCGCAGAGTGGGGAGGATGGGTGTGTCGGTAAGGAATCTGCAGCTAGATATAGTCTCTACCAGTTAAGGCGTTACCGAAGGTAAGTAACTTGTTCATCTGCTAGAGACTTCTAGTGGCAGATTCGTTACCTTAGAATAGATACCCAAGCAATACCATCCCGGGAGGAGGGCCTGCAAACTATTTCAAGTGAGAAGTTCTGCAGGACTGAATGGGCAAAGTCCCTATTCCTGCCTGTGTACCTGACTGTCCAGACAGTAATGTTTGGTGAACATGTGCCGGGAAGCCCACGTTGCTGCCTGGCAGATAACCAGGATTGGAAAACCATGTCCTAATGCAGCTTTATAACTGGTGGAATGAGCCTGCAAGCCTTCAGGAGGCTGCTTCTTCGCCAGTGTGATGCAGATTTGGTTGCAGAGCACAACCCATTTGGAAATGGTCATTTCTACACTGCCCGACCTTTCTTTCCACCAACATATCCCACGAAGAGTTGGTTGTCCATCCATAACTCTCATGTGCGATTAAAGTAGGACGAGAACGGTCTTTTGGGTCCAGACGGTGGAGTCACTCTTCTTCTTTAGAGGGATGTGGGGGAACATAAAAGGTAGGCAAGGTGATAGATTGGCCTACATGAAAAGGGGTGACCACGTTTGGTGGAAAGAAGGGCCTTGTGCGAAGCACCACTTTCTCAGGACAGCCTGAGAGGTAATGTGGCTTAAATGATAAGGCCTGCAGCTCACTTATTCTGCGGGCAGATGTAATTGCCACAAGGAAGGCTGTTTTCAAAGTGAGAAGCCTGAGGGGATAATTGTGTAGAGGCTCGAAAGGAGTGCACATCACAAAAGTTCAAATCAAATCAAGGTCTCACTAGGGTATAATGAATGGTGAAGAAGGAAGAGATGAGTAAGACCCTTGATAAACCTATATACAACAGGGGACATGAACAAAGAGGGTTGATCAGGCAACCAGGTGAAAGCAAAAATTGCAGATAGATAGCCCTTAAGAGTGCCAGAGCAGGGCCTTGCCGGGCAAGAGAAAGAATGAAAAGCAGAACCTCTGAAAGCATAGAAAGGGGAACAACACATTTTTCTGCACACTATGCCACAAATATTTTCCAACAACCGGTGTACACCGTCTTGGTGGAGGGATGCCTGGCTGCCAAGATGACATTACAAATTTCAGGAGGAAGGTCAAAAGATGTCAACTGCTGTCGCTCAATCTCCACGCAAGAAGGCGAAGAGTCGACAGGTTCGGGTGGGGAACCTTCCCCTGCTGCTGTGAAAGAAGTTCCTCCCGAGGAAGGATCGATGGCCATGCTCAGAAGCTCGGGATACCAGACTCTCCGTGTCCAGTCTGGAGCCACAAGGATGACTTGGGCCCGGTCGTTCTTGATCTTGTTGAGAACTCTGAGTAGGAGTGGTATGGGCGGAAAGGCGAACAGGAGGCCTGAGCTCCACTCGAGACAAAAAGCCTCTCCGAGCAAGTGCCGCCTTGGAAACTCCAGCGTGCAAAACTGCTGACATTGCGTGCTCTCTGTGGAGGTGAACAGATATAACCAAGGCTCTCCCCAAGGCTGAAAGAGACCTTGCGCCACCTACGGAAGGAGACGCCACTCGTGATCCGCTAGGCATAGACAGCTGAGTTTGTCTGCTCTGGCATTCTGGGAACCTGCCAGGTATTGAAACACCAGGGATATGCCCAGCTGTTCCAGCCATGTACAGAGATGCAGGGCCTTGTTAGAAATGGGATCTCTGGTTGGCTAAAGCTTGCGCCAAAGCCAGGCAGAGACCACCACTCTAGTCAGGGCGAGGGAGTTACACGCCAAAGATAACACCTGCTCACCCCCTTGGTAGCTTGGCACGAGCAGTCAGGCTTATCCCGGAGGCAATGTGTAAAGCGTTTGCGTACGCACACAGCAACAACATACCAGGCACACTACAAAAAGAACTCCACACAAGGTTATATCAAAATTAGCCTTTGTATTATCATAAAACACATTAGAATAGTACTCACATAATATACATCGTGCCACCTGGCACGGGGTCATATTTACAAGGGATTATTTACACCTGACAGGGCCAACTGGACCACTGTCAGAACCAGCACAAAGCGAACTTAGTAACTGTAGCACTTATAATAAATGTAGCACACATCATAAACGTACAACCAGTAATCACTGGTAACCACTGTACTCAGCATCATCCTGTAACATAAACCACATTATGCACAGTATCACATTAGGCGCCAAATCCATTGTACGCCAACCTCATCAGTCTGAACATCTTGGACCCTAACCTCCTAAGTATCACTCACATTAGGGGCATAAAACACAGTAGAGAATGATCTCACTAGCATAACTACATTATGCAAAGCCTCATGTCATAAAACCACATTTTAGAGGCATAAATCAGGGTGCGTAAATCATAGTACATGAATCACATTTCCTAGCACCACAATATCACATTAGCACATAACCTCACAGTAAAAAGCATAGTAGAGGCATCAATCAGGGTGCGTGAATCACACTATATGCATCACATTTCCT
This sequence comes from Calotriton arnoldi, assembly GCA_963921515.1. Classification (NCBI taxonomy): domain Eukaryota; kingdom Metazoa; phylum Chordata; class Amphibia; order Caudata; family Salamandridae; genus Calotriton; species Calotriton arnoldi. The sequence goes on from CAWUFW010020094.1 coordinate 67,211, forward strand.
AGCACCACATAATCACATTAGGGCCTGGCGCCCTATAAACCTAACGGTCCCCCTGGCCAACTGGCCTCTCAAAAGGGGCTCAAATGCCCTGTGTCCAAAAGTCAGGGCTGCTGCCTATGCAGCAGAATCCAGGTGCGCAATTTGCGCCGACCTAAACGTTGCAGCTGGCACTAAGTGCTGCGCAGCTGTGAATGTATGGGGCAAAGGAGTGCATCTCACTCCTAACTCAAGAGACATATCCCCAAAGAAAGAATGGCCTAAACGGCGCAGCTGCCCACTACTTGCTGGGCAGCTGAGAAGATCAACTGCAGGCCTGGGCTCTAAATGTGCCCTTGAATGAAACATGCACAAAACGTTGCAGCTGCCCGCGCTGGTGCAGTGCAGCTGTAAATAAACAAAGTACAGGGGCCTGGCATCACTGTGCCTTCTGGGCCCCCACTGGGGCTCTATCTAAATACAATTGCCCCCAAAGCATTGCAGCTGCCCTCTAGCTAGCAGGGCAGCTGTAAGAATGGCCAAATCTGGAAGGCACGGGCCCTTATGGGCCCTCTTAAAAACAAATGTTGCCCCATCGTTGGAGCCACACACAGGCTCTTAAAACAACCCATGCCCACGATGGAGCGGCCCTCTGTCATGTGGGGCCGCTCAGGGGGTAGGCACCGGCGCTTGTGCCTCGATCTCGCCTCCCCCCCAGGTCATCTTAGCTCACCGGCTCTCTTCGTCGCCGGTGCTCCTGCAGCGGGTCTCCTCTCAGGCGGGACCGGCAGCACTTCTCTCGCGGCGCGGGGCTTCCCTTCACTCCTGGGAGCCCCGCGCTGCCATCGGCGGCCTCTGCCGCCTTCTCCTCTTCACCCGGGCCCCGGGACTTCTCCCTGGAGCGCGTGGAGGCGGGGTAGGCTCCCGTCCTCCTCAGCACGTCCCGGCGCGGGGTAGGCTCCCGCCCGGGTCTCCGACTGCCACTCACGCTCCCGGCCTCTTCCTCTTCCGTCCGCAGGCCCCTCCCACAACCAGGCGGGCCGCGGCTCGCAGCGGCAGAGATCTTCTTGGCAAATAATGCGGGGTGGGCACCCGCAATAAAAATAGCATAATAAGCGGGGTGGGCACCCGCCTTTGAATCTCAGAATAAGCGGGGTGGGTACCCGCGGGAATAGAGGAAAAACGTGGGGTGGGCACCCGCCATTTAAGCATCACGGGGGAATCCCTATGATGGGGATTCCCTCGCAAAGGGCTGCAGCGCCGCGCTGCGAGGCCCACGCTCTCTCTCAGCAAGAAAGAGCCAGGTGCTCTTAAAAATAAAAGCAAAGCGCTCACAGGGCGCAGGAGGCACAGAGGTCCTGGGGAATACAGGACAGAAAAGGTCCCAGCAAGGAAGTCCTTTAGGGGGCAAGGCTGGGCCCAGGGAGGCAAGCCCTCCTGGGCCCCAGCAGCAGCACGCCCCCGCCGATTCAAGCACAGAACAAGAACCTTTTCATGGGGTCACAGCCCCTCTTTTTATACACAGTTTTTCTTTGTCTTTTAGGTGCAGGGTTTGGGGGAACCAGATACAACTGGTTCAGGAGCACTTTGTTTTGGCAAGCTCCTCTTCCCCTTTGTCAGGTGGGGGCTAGGTACTCAGACACACCACATGGGGCGGAGCCAGCATTGTACAGGCAGGCACCATCCTATTCAGAGTAAGGGGATTACTCCTCCCACTACCCTTAGCCCAGGTGTCCTATTCAGCCCAGCGCTGACTCACCCTGCCCCTCCTGGAGCCACACACACCTCCCAGCCCCTGTCACTCACAAAGCCAGACATGCAATTCACATCAGGCAGGCAGACACATAACACACAGAAATGCCAACTTCTAAAAGTGGCATTTCTAAAATAACCACAATAAATCTGCGCACACCATTGCGCAGCATTTATTCACACAGTTTCATACATACCAGACTTGACCACACTGCTCCTCTCATACCAGGAATTACCATGGACACACTTATCCCCCATGCATTCCTATGGGAGGGCAGGCCAATCTCACCACAAGTACACAGAGAGCGCACGCACTTTCCACTGGACCACAGTGCAAAAGTGCTCAGAGGCCTAAAATCACCAACACCAGGTTACAGACAAGGCAAAAAGTTCAGGGGTGAACCTGCCAAAAAGGGCCAAGTCCAACACAACCCCCTTCCAGCCAAAACGCAGGGCAGACCAATCACCACTGTGATGGGCTTCCCTGCTTGGGGCGATAGAACACGGACGCGGGCCCGCACTGCAGGGACACCCTCCGGTTCTACGCCACTCTGAACCCATGTGGTTCCCTCTCAAAAAATACTCTCAGGACCAACTAGGCTACCCCACTGGTACTCCTTAGTTGTCCACGGCCAGGACCAGGCCCTAGGCCACCCAGACGTCACTGGTCCTTGTCAATCCACAGAGTGGGGGGCAGTAACCCCTGGCATCCAATAGCCATTCTCCACTCTCCCTTCTCAGTGTAGTTCCAAACTACCACTGATCCTCCAACCTAGGGTCCGCACCCTCAGGCTGACCAGAGGTCACGGGCGAAGCGTCTCCTCACCCTACCTCTACTTCTGGGGTTGCGCACTCTCCCAGGAGAAGCACCCTCCAGAACACAACTCTCACACCAGTTCAGGACCTCTCTCCATCAACTGGTCTACCACCTGGGATCCAAATTCACCGGCTGCGCCGGGGTCAGAGGCGAGGACTCCCTCCCTCTGCACCCCCTTCCAGAGTTCTGCACCCTCCCAACTGGAGTGGTACCCCTAGAAGGCAAACCGGTCAGGACACTGATTACAGTTGCCCTGCCGTCCAGGTCAGGAAACACCTGCTCCTGGCTCCCCAACCCAGGGACGGTACCCTTTGGTCAGATGCCCGACGAACCAGGACTTCACGGGGAGCATGCATGCCCCCCCCCCGAGGGTGACACATAACTAATGTGTCGTGTGACAGTCTGCCTGGGGCGGATCTCACGACCTCCTGTCCATCTGACAGTGCGTGCAGATCCCCCAGGACAGAAGTGGCGTCACCATGGCCAATCATTGGCGACTCAGCCTTTCTGGCTGGCCCCTGACCCACTGGTTCTTCCACTGGGGACTCTTTCCCCCTCTCACCTCTCACTCTGGACTTCTGCACCCTCTCAACTGGAGCGGTACTGCCAGACACCAGGATCGCTGGAGCTCTGGCTACAGACACTCCACGTCCTCTAGACACTGGGAGATCCTCCTCAAATGGCCTACAAGTACAGCCTAGGCCCCCAACCTGGTGTTCCCTGAAGAAACCATCCAGGCCCTGGTACTGGGTTTCGGGCACCTTGGGACACAGCCCACACTCACTCCTTCTCCTCTGAGACAGGACGTGAGCCCCTACACCCCTCCCGCTACACTGGGACCTAGCTGGGCTACACTGAACCTCCTCCACCACACAGGACCGGAAGATACCCGAGCCACTCTTGTTGGAATCACTCCCCAATGCCTCTTCAGATCCTCTAACAAGGGGAGGTCCCCCACACAGAACAGTCCAACAGGACAGACTAGGTTCCTTTCCTGGTGTTCCCTCTAAGAACCATCCAGTACTGGAGACTGAGGTTGAGGCTCGGAATACGGCCCAGTCTCACACCTTCCTCGCAGGACATGATGTGAGGCCTTGCAACCTCCTCACTATAACGGTACCTAGTTGTGTCCCTCTGAACCATCTCCGCCACGCGGGTTGGGAGACACCTGCACCATTCCTCTAGGGTCACTCCCCCATGCAAGCTCCTTATTTCAGAGAACTCACACCCAATCATCCAGTGCAACACACCACTCATCCGCATACGCCCCCCCCAGACTGGTGAGACAGTATCTTACTGCCCCTGAATCTCAACCTATCCCCCTCTTACTGGGAACCAGGTACCATACTCTGGGAACTGGGAATAGGACTTTGTGCACTGGACTTCATATTGCTGCCACCACTGGATCCCACCCTTACTGGGGATTCCAGAAAACTCACACTGCACTTAGGGGATAATCTACCCTCCCGAGCCAGTTACTCCATGCCAATTAAGTTACCACTGTAGGCCAACCCTAGAACCAGCAGACAGCACAGGGGCAGTCACTCCTTCAGCTTCAGGCCAACCCAAGAAATAGCACGATGGCACAAGGGCAGTCCCTCCTTCAGCTTTAGGCCAACCCAAGATAGCAGTCTGCACAAGGGCAGTCACTCCTCCAGATTCTCTGGTTTCTGTCCTTGGCAGGACCTCCAACTCATAGTGCAATAAAACACATTTCAAAGAAATGACTCTTAAAACAAACTCAGACACAATAATCCCTTTCCATGTGACTATCTAAAATGCAGAGCTTGTAGTGTAACCAGTTGTCACTGTGGTACTGCGCAAACGCAAGTCCTAATCCCCAACGCTGACAACCAATGTTAGAAATGGGATCTTTAGTTGGCTAAGGCTTGCGCCAAAGCCAGGCAGAGACCACCACTCTAGTCAGGGCAAGGAAGTTACACGCCAAAGATAACCCCTGCTCACCCCCTTGGTAGCTTGGCACGAGCAGTCAGGCTTATCCCGGAGGCAATGTGTAAAGCGTTTGCGCACGCACACAGCAACAACATACCAGGCACACTACAAAAAGAACTCCACACATGGTTATATCAAAAATAGCCTTTGTATTATCATAAAACACATTAGAATAGTACTCACATAATATACATCGTGCCACCTGGCACGGGGTCATATTTACAAGGGATTATTTACACCTGACAGGGCCAACTGGACCACTGTCAGAACCAGCACAAAGCGAACTTAGTAACTGTAGCACTTATAATAAATGTAGAAAACATCATAAACGTACAACCAGTAATCACTGGTAATCACTGTACTCAGCATCATCCTGTAACATAAACCACATTATGCACAGTATCACATTAGGCGCCAAATCCATTGTACGCCAACCTCATCAGTCTAACATCTTAGACCCAAACCTCCTAAGTATCACTCACATTAGGGGCATAAAACACAGTAGAGAATGATCTCACTAGCATAACTACATTATGCAAAGCCTCATGTCATAAAACCACATTTTAGAGGCATAAATCAGGGTGCGTAAATCATAGTACATGAATCACATTTCCTAGCACCACAATATCACATTAGCACATAACCTCACAGTAAAAAGCATAGTAGAGGCATCAATCAGGGTGCGTGAATCACACTATATGCATCACATTTCCTAGCACCACATAATCACATTAGGGCCTGGCGCCCTATAAACCTAACGGTCCCCCTGGCCAACTGGCCTCTCAAAGGGGCTCAAATGCCCTGTGTCCAAAAGTCAGGGCTGCTGCCTATGCAGCAGAATCCAGGTGCGCAATTTGCGCCGACCTAAACGTTGCAGCTGGCACTAAGTGCTGCGCAGCTGTGAATGTATGGGGCAAAGGAGTGCATCTCACTCCCAACTCAAGAGACATGTCCCCAGAGAAAGAATGGCCTAAACGGCGCAGCTGCCCACTACTTGCTGGGCAGCTGGGAAGATCATCTGCAGGCCTGGGCTCTAAATGTGCCCTTGGATGAAACATGCACAAAACGTTGCTGCTGCCCGAGCTGGTGCGGTGCAGCTGTAAAACAAAGTACAGGGGCCTGGCATCACTGTGCCTTCTGGGCCCCCACTGGGGCTCTCTCTAAATACAATTGCCCCCAAAGCGTTGCAGCTGCCCTCTAGCAAGTGGGGCAGCTGTAAGAATGGCCAAATCTGGAAGGCACGGGCCCTTATGGGCCCTCTTAAAAACAAATGTTGCCCCATCGTTGGAGCCACACACAGGCTCTTAAAACAACCCATGCCCACGATGGAGCGGCCCTCTGTCATGTGGGGCCGCTCAGGGGGTAGGCACCGGCGCTTGTGCCTCGATCTCGCCTCCCCCCCAGGCCATCTTAACTCACCGGCTCTCTTCGTCGCCAGTGCTCCTGCCGCGGGTCTCCTCTCAGGCGGGACCGGCAGCACTTCTCTCGCGGCGCGGGGCTTCCCTTCACTCCTGGGAGCCCCGCGCTGCCAACGGCGGCCTCTGCCGCCTTTTCCTCTTCACCCGGGCCCTCTCTTGGGAGCCGGGACTTCTCCCTGGAGCGCGTGGAGGCGGGGTAGGCTCCCGTCCTCCTCAGCATGTCCCGGCGCGGGGTAGGCTCCGGCCCGGGTCTCCGACTGCCACTCACGCTCCCGGCCTCTTCCGCTTCCGTCCGCCGGCCCCGCCCACAACCAGGCGGGCCGCAGCTCCTGGTGGCAGAGATGTTCTTGGTAAATATTGAGGGGTGGGCACCCGCAATAAAAATAGCATAATAATTGGGGTGGGCACCCGCGGGAATAGAGGAAAAACGCGGGGTGAGCACCCGCCATTTAAGCATCACGGGGGAATCCCTATGATGGGGATTCCCTCGCAAAGGGCTGCAGTGCCGCGCTGCGAGGCCCACGCTCTCTCTCAGCAAGAAAGAGCCAGGTGCTCTTAAAAATAAAAGCAAAGCGCTCACAGGGCGCAGGAGGCACAGAGGTCCTGGGGAATCCAGGACAGAAAAGGTCCCAGCAAGGAAGTCCTTTAGGGAGCAAGGGGGCAAGGCTGGGCCCAGGGAGGCAAGCCCTCCTGGGCCCCAGCAGCAGCACGCCCCGCCGATTCAAGCACAGAACAAGAACCTTTTCATGGGGTCACAGCCCCTCTTTTTATACACAGTTTTCCTTTGTCTTTTAGGTGCAGGGTTTGGGGGAACCAGATACAACTGGTTCAGGAGCACTTTGTTTTGGCAAGCTCCTCTTCCCCTTTGTCAGGTGGGGGCTAGGTACTCAGACACCACAGGGGGCGGAGCCAGCATTGTACAGGCAGGCACCATCCTATTCAGAGTCAGGGGATTACTCCTCCCACTACTCTTAGCCCAGGTGTCCTATTCAGCCCAGCGCTGACTCACTCTGCCCCTCCTGGAGCCACACACACCTCCCAGCCCCTGTCACTCACAAAGCCAGATATGCAATTCACATCAGGCAGGCAGACACATAGCACACAGAAATGGCAACTTCTAAAAGTGGCATTTCTAAAATAACCACAATAAATCTGCGCACACCATTGCGCAGCATTTATTCACACAATTTCATACACACCAGACTTGACCACACTGCTCCTCTCATACCAGGAATTACCATGGACACACTTATCCCCCATGCATTCCTATGGGAGGGCAGGCCAATCTCACCACAAGTACACAGAGAGCGCACGCACTTTCATACTGGACCACAGTGCGAAAGTGCTCAGAGGCCTAAAATCACCAACACCAGGTTACAGACAATGCAAAAAAAGTTCAGGGGTGAACCTGCCAAAAAGGGCCAAGTCCAACAGGCCTCTTGACAAAAGAGTTCACAAACCCACTCTGCCCTGCTTGTTGCAGTACCACATGTCGGTGGTGTTGTCTGGGAACACGTGAACTAGCCTTGCTTTGATGGAGGGTAGAAAGGCTTTCAATGCCAATCGGATCGCTTGGAGCTCTATCATGTTGATGTGGAGTCCGGATTCTGCCGGAGACCAGAGTCCTCTGATGTCCACCTCTCCCAGATGGCTGCCCCATCCCAGGAGTGACGCATTTTTCACTACTGTGAGATCTGGTTGGGGAAGGGAGAGGGGTCTGCCACTGACCCAATCGCGGTTTGTCAGCTACCCCTGCAGGTCTCGTGCAGTTCCCTCCAAGATCTGAACCATGTCAGAGAGATTCCCCATATTCTTCGCCCACTGGGACTTCAGTTCCCACTGCAGAGGCCGCATATGCCACCTGGCATGTGTCACTAGCAGGATGCAGGAGGGTATGAGGCCCAGCAGCCTCAGAGTCATTCTCAATGAAATCCAGGAAAGAGAGGCTGAAACATCAGTATCATAGCCTGAATATCCTGAACTGCATGTGTCCAGATGAACAGCTCCAATGAAAGGGAGCATTTGAGAGGGAGTCGGGTGTTACTTTGGCACATTAATAGTGAATCCCAGAGAATGTAGGAGGTTTGCCTTACTCTGGAGGTGGGAGACAACAGCCTGGGGCCTTCAGCAGTCAGTTGGCGAGATAGGGGAAGACTGGCACCCCTGATCTGCGCAGATGAGCTGTGACCATTGGCATCACCTTCAGGAACACCTGATGGGCGCTGGTAAGGACAAAAGGGAGCATAGTGAACTGAAAATGCTCCTGGCCTACTGTAAATCGAAGGTAGAGCCGGTGGGCAGGCAGGACGGGAAAGTGAAAATAGCCATCCTGCAATTCCAACGCTACCATCCAGTCTACAGGGTCCAGGGCAGACAGGACCTGAGCTAATGTGGACATCTTGCATTTTTCCTTTTTGATGAAGTGGTTGAGGGCTTGGTAGTCTAGGATAGGACGAAGGCCCTTGTCCTTTTTCTGAACCAGAAAGTAGCAGGAATAACAACCTCAGCCTACTTCTTGCGCCAAAGCCCTCTCTATGGCTCCCTTGGCCAAGAGAGTCATGATTTCTTCCTGGAACAAAATCAAATGATCCTCTGTCAGCCGGTCGTAAGATGGAGACATGGAGGGAGGGGTGGTCTCGAAGGGGAGGGAGTAGCCTCTTTGGACTATGTGATGGTCTGTCAGTAGTGGAGGTGATGGCTGATCCTGCCACCAACTAGACGCCCATGGTCTGAAGAGGGTTTGGAGCTGCAAGGGGGTGGTGGTCTTACCCGAACTCTGGCCGACAGACCACGTGGTTAAAACGAACTGCGCAGGTGCTGCTTAACTTGTGCGGCTCAGTGGCTGGGTATGGTTGGCACAGCTGAAAGTCCATTTCATAGCCACAAAAGGAGCTAAAGACTGACTGGGGACGTTTGGCCACTGAAAGGCCCAAAGACTTGCCGTAGCCCATGAGTCCTTAAAGCCCATGAGTCCAGTGCCGTGGCTGCCTTGTCTTCAAAGAGATGGGTGCCATCAAAGGGCATGTCAATGAGTGAGGCTTCGACATCCCCTGGGAAAAAAGCCAGATGTTCTCAGCACGGCGTGGCGTCTGACAGCCAACATCGAAGAAATTGCTCTACCCAGCAAGTCGGTCATGTCTAATTCACATCGAATGGTGAACTTTGCTGCATCTCTCCCATCTGACACTGCTTGGGAAAGGACGGCCCCGGACTCCTCCGGAACCTGTGGAAGCACTTATGCAACCGTTTCCAACAGAGTGTGGGAATAACAACCCAATAAGCATGCAGTGTTCACAGACCGCAATGCAAGGCTGGCGGAAGAAAAAAAATTCTTGCCCCCAACTATCCAGCCTTTGGATTCCCTATCCGGAGGAGCAGAAGAGAAAGCACCATGGGAGGTAGATGCTAGGACTACCAAGCTCTCTGGGGTAGGTTGGGTAGTGAGGAAATGTGGGTCGCCCGGAGCAGGGCGGTGGCGGTGGGCAATGGTCCTATTCAGAGGAGCACCTGTGCTGGGCTTGGACCAGGTTCCCAGTAGGACATCCATGAGGGCTTCATTAAAGGGAAGCCGGGGTTCCGAGGAGGAAGCTCCTGGTTGTAGCACCTCCGTCAAGATGTTGGTCTTGACCGCCACTGAAGGAAGCTGAAGGCCAAGGACCTCAGTCGCCCTTCACACCACCATAACATAAGTTGCTCCCTCCTCCGTAGCCACGGTAGTGGGAGAAAGCATGCCAGTGTCTGGAGAAGTATCCAGTACACTGGCCTCACCCAATTCCTCATACCTGTCAATTTCCCCATCAGGCTGGTCTTCTAAAGGGTCCAGCGACCCCTCCCAATCTTCTCCCACTCCAGCCCTTCAGAATTAAGCTGAGGAAACGATCTGGGACCTGGAGGGACTGTCGATGCTGGAATTGGCTTTAGATGCCGCGGTACAGGCTCCGGGTCATCGGGGATCAGAATGGGGCTGACGCCGCTGGTGGGCGGTGGCAGCCTTGGGAGCATCGGCATCGGGGCTGGGGAAGGTCGCAATGGCATAACCGGCGTCGGTACGGATCCATCGATGCCAGATTCGCCGGCGCGGAACCCGATGGGGCCTCCGCTGACTCCACAGGACCCGAAAGCGCACCAGTGAGGCCAGGCCGCCCAAAAATGAGGGGCATGGCCTCATAAAATTCTCTAAGTTGGGCGGGCGTCACTCCTGGTCTTGGAAAATCAAGGAGGTGATGAGCCACAGGTTCTGGTGAACAAGGCCTTGAACGCTGAGGCTCTTCTGTCGCGTCAACCGACGGACAGGCAGAAGTCGAAGCACGCTTCAACTTCTTCTGTTTTTTGTGCCTCTTACCTGAATTTCCTGAAGATTTCGAGTGGAACGAAGAGGACTTGGGACTCCTTGAAGAGTGCCGGGACCTTCCTCTAGACCGGGACTGTGACCTCAGAGAAATCGAGTGATGTAGTGTTGCCCACCGGGCTGCAGGAAGCTTTAGGGACTGCTCCCTCAATGCCTTCAGAGCCATGGCCCGGCAGTTGGAGCATGACCTCGAGTCACGGTCGCTCTCCAGATACCCAGAGACAAACCAAATGCGGGTCCGTCACCGACACGGCGCGGTGACAGTCGCCTCTCGGCTTGAACCCTGAAGTCTTTCTAGACATTCTCTACCTACACACCAAAAAGGGGCGACTAAAAGTTGAACACATCCTGCCAAAAAGTGACAGAGGGTAGCTCTCTTCACAGATCAGAGCTTGACTGGCGCGGAAAGAAAAGAACTGACGTCAGCGTGCCTAGGTGGAGCCCATATAGGTGACGCGGACGTCACTTCCGGCGTGGACGAAGCCGCTGACGTCACGCGGAGTGGACCAACGCCATCTACCGGCGCACAGGGGTATTGCTCGAAGAAAAATCTTCTGGACCAAGTATGACAACTGGGAAATTCAATGGTAAGGAATCTGTGGCTAGATGTCTCTATCAGATTTTAGTATCTAGGGATCCCGCTGATACGAGGAACTCAGATTTGTCTACTGGGAACCGAAGGAAGGACAAAGAAGAGTTGAAGTTGTGAGAACAGATGTCCTGCACCAAGATTGGCGCCAAACCCTGCCTGGCTGCTTGCACCGCGACAATCACAAAGACTGACTCGTCCAGAAGTTGACCAGCCTCCCTAAACCCTTGGAGGATTGCTCTTACCTTCAACAGCCAATCAGCGTCTCCCTTGGGGTGGAAGAGTCATCCCCCTACATCTGCAGGCACCGACTGCCCTGACCTGGTACTTCATCTTCCTGGCCATCGGGTCCACCGAGGGAGCTACTCACCAGGAAGAGGTTGTTGTGAGTTCAGGCGGTCAGCCCCGTCGCTCTCACCAAGTCTGGAGCCGCTGACCCCTCCTGGAGTCTCTCAGCACAAATACCCTGGGTACCAGAGCCTTTGCAACTACCAAGGCTTGTTGCGTTTCCATCCAGACACCACTGACGCCGACAACGACCTGCCGTCGAGAGACTTCAGAATCCAAGAGGTCTCCATCGAGAGTGGCTCTGCTGCCGTGTTTTGTCTCCCTCTTTGTGTCGCCAAGTGAGAGCCGCCAACCACAGCGACCCGCCGGACAAAGCACCTCTGTACCCAAGCACCCCAGCCCGTGGTCACATAAACCTATGCCCCAGAGACCCTCAAGAGCTGAGCCCACCTTTGGTTACTGCCAGACTTGTCTCCAAGTCCCCTGTTGCAACCTTTCTTTCACAGGTACTTTGCAACTGACTTTACCGCGTAGCGCTCGAGGCTACCAATGTGACCAGCACCTCTGCACCTGAAATCACCAGGCAGGTAAAACCGAACTGATGGTGGTTTCCTGGACCTTGACCTCTAAGCACCTAAAGTCCCAAAAGGCACCCCCAAGAAATGCTAGCAAGTATATGTACATAAACAAAGAATTCCTTGAGGAATTATTTAGATTAACATTTCACATTTATATTGGTCACAAATGTGATCCAAACAGCAAAAGAATTACAACTATAGTCAAGGATGTATTCAAATGTCTCTGTATTAATTTATGTTTTTAGATAAATCATTAATCATTACATCCACAAATTCATGACAGAATATATACATGTTGTGAACAATATACAAAAAGCAAATAGCAACACTGCACGGTCTTTTATGGCCACCTGGGTCCGCAAGACCATCCTCAGGACTCAGCGTTGCATATAGGAAAACTCCTGTGGATACTTGCTGGTATCTCACTCACATATGTTGAATTTGCAACCAGAAAACATCTTATTTAAACCCGAATAAATCTGTGAACTACCAGCGTCCGGTTACTCCTTGTGGTCCTATATGCAACACTGAGTCCTGAGGATGGTCTTGCGGACCCAGGTGGCCATAAAAGACCTAAACGTCGACAACACACCCTTTTTGCCCTTGATCCTCTTGATTTAAGTTGATTTCAAGTTGTGTTGAACATCAAGAATTGTGAAGGATATGGACTGTTATTCGTACTGACCATATTATTTGTTGTGAAAAGGGTGTTTACACTATCGCCAACCCCTTAACAAACAGGTGCATCATATGGGATTGCTCTGGTAGTTGGTGTTGCTATTTGCTTTTTGTATATTGTTCACAACATGTATATATTCTGTCATTAATTTGTGGATGTAATGATTTATCTAAAAACATAAATGAATACAGAGAAATTTGAATACATCCTTGACTATAGTTGTAATTCTTTTGCTGTTTGGATCACATTTGTGACCAATATAAATGTGAAATGTTCATCTAAATAATTCCTCAAGGAATTCTTTGTTTATGTACTTGATTCTACCCATTTCCTTGGGGATAATTGGGTTGCCCTATTTTGTCAGTAGCAAGTATATGTATGCAGTGTATGTTTCTCCCATAGGATAACATTACCGCGTTCGAGGCTCATAACGGAAAACCGTTATTTGACTGCATTTTTACTTTTACAAAAATCTATAACTCTGAAAGTACTTACCTAATTCCGAGGACCTTGGTGTCTAAAACAATATAAAAATCGATGTTATTTTTCTAAATTGGTCTCAGATTTCTTTTTGAGTGTGTCTCTCATTTATTGACTCTGTGTGTACAACAAATGCTAAACACTACCCTCTGATAAGCCTAAGCTGCTCGACCACCCTAACACAAATAGAGCACTTGGGATTGTTACTTTAAGACCTGCAAACCAATAAGGGTCGTTTGTACTTTTTGCATGGTGTGCCCCTACATTGGCAATACCACATAAAAAGCCAGCTTCCTACAGCCAACCTGTGGAGGAGGGTCAAATGTGTCATCCCCCCACCCACATGTGTGGAGACCCCTGAGGTGTGATGTCAAGAGGGTCCCCTGGAGAGGCAGGCGGGGGAGGGTGAAGGCTGAAGTTGAGGAATAGGGCGAGGGGATGGTTCTGCATGTGGTAAGAGGCTGGTAGCCTTATCCTCTTTTTTGCCTGGTTTTGCCGGAAAGTCAGAAAGAGTCAGAAAGTCCAAGGCCTCCTTGAAGGACAGCTGACGTTTTGAGGGGGAACAGCAGGGCCCTAAGGCCAGGCAAGGATACGGCCCCTGGGGGGCTGGATGAACAACTGTTTCCGCCTTCAGTCGAGCTCCTCCTGCAGCTTATGAAGAATTGGCTCCACCACGCCAGTGTCTGGCGTGCTGGTCGACACCGAGGTTTTCGGCTCTGAGGGTACCTTTAGGTTTCGGTGCTGAGGTTCTGCTAAGCACTGAGGCAGATGTGGTCAGTGCTGAGAGTCGGCTCGGTGCCAGCATCGGAGTAGCCCGCACCAAAGAGGTCGGTCTCAAAGGCTTCTTTGGTGCTGAGACGGACCTGGGCAAAGCGTCCATAGTGGTTTGATGGTGCCGACCAAGGCCCAAAGGCAGTGGTGGTCTGAAAGCCTGTCTCTGGTACTCCGGAGTGGCTGAGTGCCCTTTGGCAGAAGGCTGCTCGGGTTGAGGGTGGTGTCAGGGAGGAGAGGGTGCTGTACTCGCGGACTCCTGGGCAGGCAAAAAGTCCTCGATCTCCAGGTTGGAGCCAGAACTTTGTTCAGGGGAGAAAGCCTCTTCATTTGCAGCCGAAGGTTGTGGATGATGTTCCCCCTCCATGTTCTTTGGACCGAAGAGGTCCAGGGTGTCTTTGCTGCCCTTATGTGACATCTCGAGTCGACGTGCACGCTGGTCGTGAAGAGTCTTTTTGGATGGAAAGGAGAGGCAAGTGTCGAAGGTGGCCTTGTTGTGTTCGGGTGACAGGCACAGGCTGCAGACCTGATGGAGATCGGTCTGAGGATACTTTGCATGGCACCGAGAACAATACTGGAATGGCGTCCGTTCTATCACCATCGAGGCATGGTGGAGAGACGCCACTATCAATCAAATACAGACCCACTGCCTGAAAATAATTTAATCAATAAGCTTAACATCAAGCTCAAGGATCAAGAAAAGGGAAAATAGGTTACACCATCCCCATCTGGCATAACACAGTGTGCAAAAAAAGGAAAAATTCATAGACTTACCATGTAACAATTAATTTTGGTGGAGAGACGCAACGGAGAGACGGGAGTAGGCCCCGAAGGGTGAGGCTCAGGAGGGGCCATCGTCAACCCGGACCTCACTTGAACGAAGTAATCAAGCGTCGATCCGAGACGAAAGTAAGGGAGACGAGATCTGAGTACAATATCGACAGGGGGAAGGAACTGTGTGAGCCAAAAGGAGCACCATGATGGTGTTGACCTGGAGCACCATGATGGTGTTGACCTGGAGCACAGGAGCACATGTCCGGACCCGACAGCGGAAAGAAAACAATCTAACAATGGAATGACCATGTGCATTAGAGGAGGAGGCACAATACCTCGTGACTCGAAAGACGTCTTCGAAGAAAAACAACTTGCACACATCCAGAGCCAAAACCAGATGGCAGCAGAATGTACAGCATGTGTACCTACAGCCACACATGCCTCAAACATATTGTTTCTGCCCTGATCCTGTGAGATAATCACCATACTAGGAAGAGGCAGATGACTACCATACCCAGATTCTAATGTACTGGATCAAAGAGGGAGATTCATTGCCATCTGCTGAGCTTGATTTTCTCCAGTAACCTGCAGTGATGTGGTGGCAAAGAGACTGTTTCAAAGAACTACATGAATAATATTCTCACCAAGCACACATCTGAGCACACCCATGAACTCTCTCATATATATGGAAGAAAGTATATACCACTGACATTGTGTGGACCACTACCCACCTCACTCTTGCTCATCAAATAATATATCAAGATTTATTGTCACGAAATAGCCTAGAAATGTAGGGGTGAGGAACAATGATCCACGGGGCGTCTGCATAGTTTATTTCCCGCCAGACAACATTTCCCGCCAGACAATATGGATATAGGTGATCCTGGAAAAGTTTGGTATGGCTGCCAGCCAATGGGCATTCCTGTCTAACACCGGGTCAAGACTATTTGTCTGGGTGCCCATATTCTATCATTTGTGACCAACTTTATTTTCCACGGATGATACGGTCCCCAACATGGTCTGCCATGGATAGCCAGGAATACAAGATGACAAAGAAAATATACACAAACAGCCTAACTAATAAAGTGTTTGCCATGATATTAACTTGTAATCTGGATCCAACAGTGACCAAAATGTAATGTAATGTGAGGTAATTGCTTATGTATTGTAACAGGTCTTCTATAAAGCACTCTGACACCGATCACCCTATATAAAGCTCCAAATAAATAAATACAGATTCTGAGTTTAGGTATCTACCCTCAGAGCTTCAAATCACTATTGTCCTACCTTTCCTCAAGAAACCCACAGCTGATCCCATCCAACACTGAAACCTAGTGCCCCATGTCACAACTTCCATTGACCACATTTCTCAATTCCTATATCATAACTGTCAACTTCCAATGCGGATTTAGAACTCTACACTCCAATAAAGCTCTACTCTGTCACATGTCCAACTCCTTGACCTTTCTGCAGCTTTTGATAATGTCAGCTATGCTACTCTGCTTTACAAATTCACCACACTGAGCATAACTTACTTAGCACGCAACTGGTTTTCCTTTTCCTTTTATGTCTTATGGTGTTCATCAATCTCTAGACCTCCCAGGTGAAGTTCCTTAAGGCTCGGTCCTATGCTTTTATTTATACAATACATCCCTAGGACAAACTCATCATTCAACGTCTTCTATCATCTATATGCTTAAGACACACAAATGTTCTTCTACTTCTAAACTTCAACTCTTCACCCCAATGCAAATCTTCGACTGAATCACAACCATTGTGGACTAGATGTCTATCTGGTACCTTACTGTAACCTCCCCCAAGACAGCAATAATTTATTTGTCGGCTAAAACAGAATCCTCAAATCTGTTGATTCCTACTTCATTTCCCCCGGCACACTCATCCATATAGCATTGGCTAGTAACCTTGGTGTGTATTTCAACACAACTATGACCCTATACTCTCATATTATTTCCAAAGCCAACACTGCCTCACACTAAGTATATAATATCTATAAAATGTGGATCTACCTTCCCTTTATATGACTAAAGCACTTTACTGTTTGCTCATTCTGAGCAAGGTGGACTACTACACCAGCCTACTAGTTGCCCTTCCTCAAAGTGCATTCCTTCAACTGGGAAAAGTGTTAGCTTTGATTTAAGAATCTTTATCATCTTCCCAATAATTTTTCAACAGTCAACAATCGTCCTCAAATTGACTTGTTATGTGCAAAAACAAGGCAACTAACAGACTACTGTTTGATTAATCTAGATCTTCTTGTGGTCCCCTAACCTCACTGAGCTCCATCACATTATTGCTCATTCAAGCTACTCGGACCACACAATTAGAGTAGGCTCTCAGAAGAACTACACTAGAGTGCCTCTATTCACCTTTTAAAATCTTCCTATACACTCACCTCATTTGCTTGAAAGTGATAACTATTTTTTTTAACCAAATTGCTCCTGCACTTCCAATAACCCCAATGTACATATGTAGATGATTCTACAAAGAAGTCCTCGAGCCTGTCTACACTGGTTGTCCAACATCCATTAAGCAGCTAAAATACATAAATCTATGTTACCACGCAAACTGTATATGACCTTTTGTACAGTGATGCTGTTGCTAGTTGCAGCCTTTCTTGTGGATTGCTCCTGCTCTATAAATAAAAACAGACAAAAATAAATACACGGTGTGCAGTCGGACCTGAGCATTCTTTAGGCCCTAAAGGGTCTGTAGAAGCCATGATCAGGATACACAAGAAGAAATGAGACAGCTCTTTTACTGCAGATAGACACATCATTCAAAATTCTAAAGTCTTGGCAGCTGCGAAGCCAGCTTCAGTGGCCTATTGGGGCAATATCAGCGCATTGCTAGACAGGACACTTAAAGGAGATTGCCACTTCTGCTGACGTCAGCTGGACATCAATAGTCACTTCCTAACAGCATACTATTTTAGATTCAGTGCTGGAGGTGAATTCAACATTCTGGGAATATGGTATTATCCATGGAGGAACTCAAATTGAAAAACAAAATGAAATTATTTCATGAATACACACAGTATTAACAGCATTCCCTATCTAAACTGCCATTCCGGAACAATCTTTCTTCTGTTAAAACCAGCTGTGCACTAGAACAGATGTTCAAAAGGTGTCAATTGTCTTGTGAGTAAATGTTTTTGTGTGTAATATACACGTTGAAGTAGAAACCGCCATTACACTTTCATTCTATGTGGGTAAAGAGGAAGTTTCTGTCCTACTCAACGCTACTATTTCAATTCCTACACTGTCCAACAACAATATCAAGGTTTTTTGTTCTTTATCTGTGGCAATGGGCAAGCTGTGATTACTTACTTTGCATTTTTCATTTTGATACAGGCAGTTTCTTAGCAGCAGCGTAACAACCTTTAGCTCCTTGATGAGACTGTCCTCCTGTGTGAGCAAAATACATGTATTAGAACAACTGCAAATCTGTCAAAAGAAACCAGCAACAATTTATCTGAATGCTGTTTATTGGACTTCTTAACCTCGCTATAAGGGGCACGAATCCTCCCAGCCCACTAACCTTTATGTTACTGACACGCTATCTCTGAAAAATGAGCAGCTTCGAGAGAAGCCATAGCTTCCACACAGCAGGATTTAAAATGGGGACAAACATGGCACCCGCGTCAGACACTGATTTTGTGTGCTTGTAGCAATTACAACTTAGAACACTGCTCCTTACATTTGGCAGATATTTAAGTTTTTTCTTCCTTCTTTTGAATCGCAAAATATACATCCACTACTTGGAATACTACGTGGTTTAATATTTCCCAGATCTTTTACGTCTAAATTTACATCATAGAAGTATCCAATACCTATTGTTACCAATTCTTTAAAATACATTTCTAGTGGGCTTTGGCTCCAGCCAGAGGAAAGAAGCTCTCCCATCTCATGCTATTGGTTGTATGGTTTATAATTCTGCCCCCCAGGGAGTACTTCTGCAGGAATGAATGAGGGACTTTTTACATCTGAAGAGTAGCCTGAATAATCACACTGTTTGTCACATTCAATTCTTTATCTCCCATATACATGCTATGCAGAAAGCAATCTTTTTTACTTCTTTTATTTCAATGCCAATGGCAAACGGATAGGTCTAGATGGCATTTGTGCACGCAACACAGGCAAACAGCATTTGTGAATGGCTGTGTTCGCATGCATCGGCACGTTGAAACAAAGCTAGTTTGCATTTCATTTTTAGGATTTGCATTTCGGATGGAGAATCTCTTACTTCGTAATACTTAACATCTGCCAATGAGGTAACTGCACATACATGTTCCATTTATCTCATGCTGTGACAATTACTTTACTTGAGAGGCAAATATGTTAACAGGCTGATTTCATTGTTATTATTCAATTTCTGTGTGTAAAATTTAGAGGATTTTGAAGGGTGTGCCTTTCATTGTTTCACCTGTAGAGACCACTTGTGCATACCTGGTGAGATTTCACATAGAATGATTGCTAACACTGGCTAAAGAGTTTAGGAGGTCTACCTTAGGGCAGCTCTGCATTAGAAGGGTGACATGCCAACTTTCATTTAGGCACCTACTTGAATAACTGAACGTGATTTAAAGGCAGGACATACACATTAATCTGCATAGAGATTTTTATTAACTCTGTGCTTTATCATTAGACAACATATTCACTTGGAGCACTGGGTTGATAGATAGTATAGACAAATAATTACGTTGGATGAACCTTGTAATATGTTCTTGCATCTATCCCACTAAAATAATGGTACTGTAAGGAAATGGTGACACCCAATCCCAATTTCTAGGTAAATCGAACGGTTTATGCAAAGTAAATTAGATTTAATTTGTAATTTTTAACCTTGAGAAAGTCCAGAGAACAAAACATGCTGGCTGATAAAAAGCCTTGTGTGCAGAACAAACTCCGAGAAAGCACGGAAGGCAGACAGTTACAGTGAATAACTAGAATGTTTACTAAAGTGAAAAACAAGAATTTGAATAAAGGACAGTTGATGAAAATATTGGGCAATATTTTATGTCATCTAGATATTTACTAAACAGCCAACCACAGTCAAGCCAATTTGTGCGAGTTTTAGGTGATAGCTGGGAAAACTACACCCTGGAAAAATGGTATCGAAGCTACCACAAATTAAGAAATTAGACGAAATTCTTCAGGGCTGCAAAGTATAAAACAGCATCACAGTAGTGTCTGTATAGTAGTGTTTATTGAAGAGGACAACCAAAGTCTGTGCAGCATCCTTTCAAATTTCTGATAAAATTGTGAGAAATTACCACATTGTTGTCTGGTCCCCCCCACTCCTTCCTGTATGATGTTGCTGGTTTAGGATCCTATGCCCTTTCACACTGCTGAACGCTAGGGTAGTATCCGTTCTTCCAGCAAAAACATATGCTGTACATTGGAACTCTTTGTTTGGCCTTTTTAACCTCCCCTTGTAAATGGTGCCTAAATGCACCAGTAGCATGGAAAGCTAAATGGTATATGTGGGATGCAGTGCATACTTACACCACCCATTTATATGACAAAAATATGTGACTGCCAGGAGCACCACTGTGCTCTGGCTGGACTGCAATTTAAATGCACTGCAATGACACACAGCAGGGAAACGTGCCTTTGCCAAGGAGAAAAGAACTATATTTATATATTCTTAAGTCACCCCTAAAGTAAGCACAAATGCAGGGTGCAAATGTGTATAAACAGAGCACGCTATATATTGTGGTACAAGCCTCGAAAAATCATAAAATTGTTCCCAGACCTGTAGGTCTAGTAACTTGAATAATCTACTACACCTAACTGGAATGTATGTACTTGACGCACAAGTTACTAACTTGTGTAACGATATATCTGTAAGAGACAGTAGTTAGTGACAGATTCCTTACCTTAGAATATCCCCAGGCGTCAGGCTGGATCCGGAAAGTTTTTGCGTAGCAGTACCCTTGCGCGTCGGTAGGTGGCGTCGTGCGGCTCCGTGTCCGGCGTCGTGATCGCCGGGATGACGTCGTGGGCAGTACTTAGGCGCCGCCCCTGCGCGCTGACGTCAGTTCTGTACACGACTTTCCGCGCCAGGAACGCAGAGCCATGCAAGAAGCTGACATAGGTGTCTGAAAAATACTAGGGCCCTGAAAGGGATGTCCTTAACCCTAGAAATCAGTTCGCAGAACGGGGAGGATGGGTGGGCGGTAGGAATCTGTCACTAACTACTGTCTCTTACAGATATATCGTTACACAAGTTAGTAACTTGTGCATCTGAAAGAGACACGTTAGTGACAGATTCCTTACCTTAGAATAGATACCCCAGCAATACCAACCCCGGTGGTGGGTCTGCGAACAAAGATCAGACAAGGAAGTCCTGGAGGACAGAACGGCCAAAGAAGCCGTCCCTCCGGACCTGACTGTCAAGGCAGTAATGCTTTGTAAACGTGTGCAGCGAGGCCCACGTAGCTGCCTGACAGATAGCCGGCAGCGGAACACCGCGGCCCAAGGCCGTGATAGCAGCCGTTGCCCTGGTGGAATGGGCACGCAGCCCAACAGGAGGCTCCTTCTTAGCCAAAGAATAGCAGGTCTTGATGCACAAGGTAACCCAGCGGGAGATGGTCCTCTTGTGCACCGCCCGACCTTTTTTGGCGCCCACGTAGCCAACAAAGAGCTGGTCATCCACCCAGAAGTGTTTTGTGCGGTCGATATAGAAGGAGAGCGCACGTTTTGGGTCCAGACGGTGGAGCCTCTCTTCCTCTCTGGAAGGATGCGGAGGCGGACAGAAGGTGGGCAAAGTGATTGTCTGCCCAATGTGGAAAGCAGTAACCACCTTTGGCAAGAAGGACGGACGCGTCCGAAGAACAACCTTGTCTGGATGAACAGACAGAAAGGGAGGTTTGCAAGATAGAGCCTGGAGCTCACTCACCCGCCGAGCGGAGGTGATGGCCACCAGAAAGGCTGTCTTCAGAGTCAGAAGACGAAGAGGACAGTTATGTAGAGGCTCAAAGGGAGCGCACATTAAAAAGGTAAGAACCAAGTTCAAGTCCCACTGAGGCATCACAAACGGAACAGGAGGGAAGAGGTGAGTAATGCCTTTTAAGAACCTGTTAACAACAGGGGACTTGAAAAGGGAGGGCTGATCAGGGAGCCTGAGGAAGGCCGAGATAGCACAAAGATAACCCTTGATGGTACCCAGGGCAGAACCCTGTTGGGCCAGAGAAAGAAGGAACAGAAGGACCTCAGAAAGAGGGGCAGAAAGGGGATTCACAGCCTTTGCTGTGCACCATGCCACAAATTTGTTCCACCTGCAGGCGTATACCACCTTAGTGGAGGGACGCCTGGATGCCAGAATCACAGCACAACTGCCGCCGCTCAATCTCCACGCAAGCAGGTGTAGACTGGACAGGTTCGGGTGGAGGACCGTCCCCTGCTGCTGCGACAGAAGATCCTCCCGAAGAGGCAGACGGATCGGGAGATCTACGCTCATATTGAGTAGCTCGGGATACCAAACTCTTCGAGCCCAGTCCGGAGCCACAAGAATGACTTGGGCCCGGTCGTGCCGAATCTTCTTCAACACTCTGGGTAGAAGTGGTATAGGCGGAAAGGCGTACAATAGACCGCAACTCCACTCGTGACGAAAAGCGTCGCCGAGCGAGTGCCGCCTTGGAAATTCCAACACGCAGAACTGATGACATTGCGCGTTCTCTTCGGTGGCGAATAGATCTAACCAAGGCTCTCCCCACTGTAGAAAGAGTCCTTGCGCCACTTCCGAGTGAAGACGCCATTCGTGATCCATCATGCACCTGCGGCTGAGTTCGTCCGCCCTGGCGTTCAGGGAACCTGCCAGGTGTTGAACCATCAGGAACATGCCCTGATGTTCCAGCCATGTCCAGAGGCGCAGAGCCTCCTGACAAAGGGTCCACGACCCCACCCCGCCTTGTTTGTTGCAGTACCATATGGCGGTGGTGTTGTCTGTGAACACCTGCACTACCTTCCCTTTGACAGAGGGAAGGAATGCCTTGAGTGCAAGTCGGATCGCCCGGAGCTCCAGAATGTTGATATGGAGCAGGGACTCCGCCGGAGACCAGAGGCCTCTGATCTCCGCCTCTCCCATGTGACCGCCCCATCCCAGAAGGGACGCGTCCGTCACAACTGTGTGCTCTGGCTGGGGAAGGGAGAGGGATCTGCCCATGACCCATTGCCGGTTCGAGAGCCACCACTGCAACTGTTTTGCAGTCCCCTCCGAGATCTGGACGTGATCGGACAGGTTGCCCTGGTGCTGCGCCCACTGGAACTTCAGGTCCCACTGCAGAGCCCGCATATGCCATCTGGCATGATTGACCAGCAGGATGCAGTAGGCCATGAGGCCCAGCAGCCTCAGGGTCATCCGTACCGAAACCCAGGATAAAGGCTGAAAGATCGGAATCATAGCCTGAATATCCCGGACTCGCCGTTCGGGAGGATAGGCCCGAAACTGCGTCGTGTCCAGAACTGCTCCGATGAAAAGGAGCTGTGGAGAAGGAATCAGATGCGACTTCGGCACATTGATGGAGAACCCCAGCGAGTGCAGGAGTTCGGCCGTAGTCTGGAGGTGGGAGACGACTGCCTGGGACGAGCCCGCCTTCAGCAGCCAGTCGTCGAGGTAGGGGAAGACTGAAACCCCTGCCCTGCGCAGATGAGCTGCGACCACCGCCATCACTTTCGTGAACACCCGAGGGGCACGGGTAAGGCCAAAGGGGAGCACGGTGAACTGAAAATGCTTGGGGCCTACCGTGAACCGAAGGTAACGCCGGTGGGCCGGCAGGACGGGGATGTGGAAATATGCGTCCTGCAAGTCCAACGCTACCAACCAGTCTCCAGGGTCGAGGGCAGTCAAGACCTGAGCTAGGGTGAGCATCTTGAACTTCTCCTTCCGGAGGAAGCGATTGACGTTCCGGAGGTCCAAGATAGGACGCATGTCCTCCTTGTCCTTTTTGGGCACCAGAAAGTAGTGGGAGTAGCAACCACGCCCTACTTCTGGGGTCGGAACACGCTCGATGGCCCTCTTGGTCAAGAGGGCCGTGACTTCCTTCTGCAGAAGTACCAAGTGATCCCCTGACATGCGGTGGAATTGAGGTGGCATGGCTGGGGGGTGGTCTCGAAGGGGAGGGAGTAGCCCCTTCGGACAATGTCCAAGACCCACCTGTCCGAGGTGAAGGTACGCCAGTGGGGAAGGTGATGGCGGACCCTGCCCCCTACTGGCGTGCTGTGCACCTGAAAGGAGGGACTAGGAGGGCTTGGAGGCCGCGGACGGGTTGGAGGTGGTGGCCTGACCCGCACGCTGGTTGCCCGATCCGCCACGGCGGAATCCACGTCCTCGGCCACGCGAAGACGCCTGCTGCGCGGGCCGGTGGCTGGGCTGCTGACGTGACGGGGCGCCCCTTCCGTGGCCACGATAGGGGCGAAAAGCAGAAGTTAGCGGAGGGCGTGTAGCAGAAAGGCCCAGGGACTTGGCAGTAGCCCGTGAGTCCTTAAAGCGCTCCAACGCATGGTCTGCTTTGGACCCAAAAAGACCGACTCCATCAAAGGGCATGTCCATGAGAGTATTCTGGACATCCCCTGAAAAACCAGTGGTTCTCAGCCAGGCGTGGTGTCGCAGCGCCACCGTCGTTGCAATAGACCTGCCCAGCGAGTCGGCGGTATCAAGGCCACATCGTATCGTGTATTTGGCCGCATTCCTTCCTTCCGCAATGGCGCGGGAAAGCAGTGTCTGGACCTCCTCAGAACACTGGGGCAAAACAGTCGCCACCGAATCCCACAAGGAGTGGGTATATCGGCCCAAAAGACAAGCGGTGTTGATGGACCGCAAGCCAGCACTGGAGGAAGAAAAACCCTTCTTCCCAAATTGATCCAGGCGTTTGGATTCCCTATCCGGAGGGGCGGTAGGGAAGGCGGTTTGGGAAGCCGAGGCTTGGACAACCAAGCTCTCAGGAGTGGGGTGGACAGAGAGAAACAGGGGGTCGCCCGGAGCTGGGCGATGGCGTCGGGACACGTTCCTATCCACAGGAGCCCCTGTGTTGGGCTTGGACCAGGCGCCCAAAAGAACGTCAGTGAGGGCGTCGTTAAACGGCAGCACAGTCTCCGTAGAGGAGGCTGCCGGCTGAAACACCTCTGTCAAGATATTAGTCTTGACCGCCACAGTAGGGAGTTGGAGACGTAAGGCCCCAGCCGCCCTACGCAACACCGTTGCAAAATTGGCTCCCTCCTCCGTAGCCACGGGAGGAGACAGCATGCCAGTGTCAGGGGAAGTATCCAGACCACTGGCATCCCCTAGACCCTCTGTCCAGTCCTCATCGTACTGACACTGTTGTGTCAGAGGGTCATCAGACCCCTCCCAGTCCTCCTGGTCCTCCTCTGGTTCAAAATAAGGAGGAGGAGGGACATTTGGGACCCAAGGTCCCATTGGCGCCGGAACCGGCGTCGAGCGACGTCGGTCCGGGTCCATGTCCGGAGCCGGAAGGAACTGGGGGACGACGCCGCCCGGAGCCCCAGGCGGCGTCGAGAACGGCACCGGAGACATCGGCGTCAGCGGAGGTGTCGTTAGGTCGACTGGCGTCGATGGGGGTTGCGGAGCCGGGATCGAGGCCGGGGCCGGAGCCGGGATCGAGGCTGGAGGCACGGGCGACGCCGGGGCCGGAGCCGTCGGCGACGCCGGAGCAACCCCATCAGGGCCCGAAGGCGCACCGGAGGGACCTTGAGGCCCGAAGAGGCGGGCCATGGCCGACAGGAATTCCTGTATCTGGGCCGGATCCGCCCCCGAACCCGGGAAGGACAGGTATTGCGGGGGCGACTCCACAGGCATGTCCGGGGCCGCGGGGACGGTGCCGGGAGGGGCCTCAGCCGAGTCGCGAGACCGGCGAGGCGAAGTCCTAGAGCGACGATGCTTTTTGGACTTTTTGTGCTTGGACTTACCGGACGAAGAAGACTTCGATGCCGACGACCGGTGAGGGCTCCGCGATCGACCCCTGGACCTCTCACGCGACCGGGGCTTGCGCGGAGCCGAATGCCGGGCCTCGAGGAGCTTTCGAGACCGCTCTCGCAAAGCTTTCGGGTTGAGGGCCCGGCAGTCGGAACACGTCTCCGTGTCGTGGCCTCGGCCGAGGCAGAAGAGACACTCCCGATGCGGGTCTGTGATGGACATCATCCGAGCACAGGCGCCGCAACGTTTAAAACCGGGCATCCCTACGACACCTTGAAGTCGATTCGAAGAAAAACAGTGAAAAAATTCACCAAAAAAGTTAGTCAAAAAATGACTAGGGCACTGCTCTTCCCGGATCTGCGCTTGCTGGCGCGGAAAAAGAAGAACTGACGTCAGCGCGCAGGGGCGGCGCCTAAGTACTGCCCGCGACGTCATCCCGGCGATCACGACGCCGACGACGGACGCGGAGCCGCACGACGCCGCCTACCGACGCGCAAGGGTACTGCTACGCAAAAACTTTCCGGATCCAGCCTGACGCCTGGGGATATTCTAAGGTAAGGAATCTGTCACTAACGTGTCTCTTTCAGATCCGTAAACTGGTCTCAAATTGTGTTTATGTTACAGAGCTGGCTTGTTCTTCATTATCACATTTGAGAACACCTTCAAATATGTGAGTTCAACATTTCTGCTGTAGAAATAATCAATTTTGTTTGATTAAATAGACTAAACATTTGCTCCATGTATAATAAATAAGAATCTAGCCCACATATAGGGTAGGGTACACATGATCTCTGACTTGCATCTAGGGGCTAGATGTACACAGCTTTTTTTCATTAGCAAACGGCCCGATTTGCAGAATTGGGCCGTTTGCAAACGCAAAAAAGTATTTTTTTATGTACAAAGGCCCAATTTGCAATTCAGTAACCTGCTACAGAATCACAATTTGGGTTTGCGATTCGGTATTGGGAAGGGGCATGTTTAGAGTGTCCGTTCCTAATACCGAATCGCAGTGGTATGTGTGAATGTTATGTAACTGAAATGTGGTGCAAAACATTTACATTTGACCACCTACTTCAAGTAGGTGGTAACCCATTCGCAAATGGGAAGGGGCCCTTAAGGGACCCATTCCCCTTTCTGAATGTTTGTAAAAACATTTTTTTAAAAGCAGGCAGTGGCCCTACTCTTAAAACATAAAATTAAAACTTTTCTTTTTTCTTTTTTGAAGTGCATTCTGTTTTCCTTCTTTAAGAAAAATGGGCTGCATTTTGAAATATATATATATATATATTATCTACTGGCGGTCGCCAGTAGATAGTTATAGTTAAAACCTATTATCCATAGGAAATCCGCGACATTCTATTTGAAATAACGTTGGCGCCGGTTGACGAATCTTCGCGAAAGTTTCCAACTTGTTGGGGCGCTCCGGTCCGCTCCTATCCTGAAAGTCTTGGGGTGATACGTCAAGCGGGGGCCGAGAAAAAGGGGGTCCCAAAACGCATTTTCCCCATTCATTTTTCCATAGGAACCTTTAGTCGCAGCTACAGCCCGAACTGCTGAACGGAATTACACCAAATTTGGCAAAGAGGTAGCCCTTGGTTCAGTGTCGTGCCTTTTGCTTAAATGGTGTAAATCCGTTCAGTAGTTCCTGAGAAAATCAAAAGTAAAGTCACATATATATCTGGGCGGAGCCTAACCACACATGTCATCGTGAGATCTGATTGGCTGTCAGCACTGCATCCTGGAATTGCTGGCAGCCATCTTGGGACCAATATAAATGATAGTACCTCATTGAAATGCATTGTAGTGAATAGAAGATTTTGAGGGTCACCAAAAGGAGAACTATAAAGGGTGATAACAGGCTTTAGTTACATTAGAATTTATTTGTTGATGGTACCATACTAATTTTAGGAATTGTGGTGTATTCTAAGGTGATTTTACCATGTGAAAAACCTTCTGCTGGGATATCATGAATCATGTTTGAGAGAACACTATTTTCTCATGCTTGTCCCATGGAGGTTTGGAAGGTGCTCCAGAAGCTAAAATGAGAGCATATTTTCTGTAAATTCACTTTATCTTTCTCACTCATGGGAGAATGAAGTCTGACATTCTCAGTAAAACATGTACATCCAACAAGGGCAGAGACTGTCAGTTGATTCCTTTGTGTTCTACTGCAGCTTCCCAGAGTGTTCTAAAGAACAACTAGAGTGCTAACAGCCTTACTTATGACAAAAGTATGGCACACCTGAAGCCATCTTGATTGGAATAAACTGGTAACACTTAAACAATTTAATTTAAAAGGAACAAAATGATGGGGTTCATTTTGTCATAGAAATTATGGTTAGTGCTGTAGAAAGAAAAATTAGGACATGTTTCAAGTGTGATCTCAAATATCTTCCTGTTATATTTCAACAGGAGCAGCCTGCCAGTGGATGCCTTTGTGTTCTACTGCAGCTTCCCAGAGTGTTCTAAAGAACAACTAGAGCGCTAACAGCCTTACTTATGACAAAAGTATGGCACACCTGAAGCCATCTTGATTGGAATAAACCGGTAACACTTAAAACATTTAATTTAAAAAGGAACAAAATGAGGGGTTCTTTTTGAAATAGAAATTATGGTTAGTGCTGCAGAAAGAAAAATTAGGGCATGTTTTAAGTGAGATCTCAAATCCTCTTCTATTTCATTAGAAAATTCTGACATGCAGACTGAAACAATAACTTTCAATACCAGCAGCAGACTACCAGTTAACTCCCTGGTGAGCAGTAGCTTTACTCCAGTGATCTAATGAGCAACTAGAGTGCTAACATTCTGAATTTATGGCAGATGTGAGACACATCTGAATGCCTTCTTGATGGAATCAAAGTAAAAAACTGAAAGCATTTCCTACTGAGGAGACTGCAGTAAATGAAGAAATTAGGAAACTTCATAACAAAGAAGACTTCCAAGATGGCCACCAGTGAAAAAAGAGCCCAAATGTAGCACAAATATTAACCAGATGTAGCCCACATATAGCCCAATGACAAAAGTGTGCAAAACACTTTTTATTTTTAGTTTTTTTGCAGTTTTATGTAGTGCAGACTGGTCAGGTATTGGAGCATTGCATCTTAAAACATGACCCCCTACACTACAAAAACACCACTGCACTACCTTAAACCCTAAAACACTACCCCAGCACGACCCCTACACTACAGAAGCACCACTGCACTATCCTAAACCCTAAAACACTACCCCCAGCACGACCCCCTACACTACCCAAACACCACTGCACTACCCTAAAACATGACCCCCTACACTACACAAACACCACTGCACTACCCTAAACCCTAAAACACTACCCCCAGCACGACCCCCTACACTACACAAGCACCACTGCACTACCCTAAACCCTAAAACACTACCCCCAGCACGACCCCCTACACTACACAAATACCACTGCACTACCCTAAACCCTAAAACACTACCCCCAGCACGACCCCCTACACTACCCAAACACCACTGCACTAACCTAAATCCTAAAACACAACCCCCAGCACGACCCCCTACACTACCCAAACACCACTGCACTACCCTAAAACATGACCCCCTACACTACAGAAACACCACTGCACTTTTCCTAAACCCTAAAACACTACCCCCAGCACGACCCCCTACACTACACAAGCACCACTGCACTACCCTAAACCCTAAAACACTACCCCCAGCACGACCCCCTACACTGCCCGAACACCACTGCACTGCCCTAAACCCTGAAACACCAGCCCCTGCATGACCCCTACACTGCCCGAACACCACTGCACTGCCCTAAACCCTGAAACACCACCCCTAGCACGACCCCCTACACTGCCCGAACACCACTGCACTGCCCTAAACCCTGAAACACCACCCCTTCACGACCCCTACACTGCCCGAACACCACTGCACTGCCCTAAACCCTGAAACACCACCCCCAGCATGACCCCCTACACTGCCCGAACACCACTGCACTGCCCTAAACCCTGAAACACTACCCCCAGCAAGACCCCTACACTGCCCGAACACCACTGCACTGCCCTAAACCCTGAAACATCACCCCCAGCAAGACCCCCTACACTGCCCGAACACCACTGACCTAAACCCTGAAACACCACCCCCAGCACGACCCCCTACACTGCCCGAAAACCACTGCACTCCCTAAACCCTGAAACACTACCCCCAGCATGACCCCCTACACTGCCCGAACACCACTGCTCTGCCCAAAACCCTGAAACACCAGCCCCAGCACGACCCCCTACACTGCCCGAACACCACTGCACTGCCCTAAACCTTGAAACACCAGCCCCTGCACGACCCCCTACACTGCCCGAACACCACTGCACTACCCTAAACCCTGAAACATCACCCCCAGCCTGACCCCCTACACTGCCCGAGCACCACTGCACTGCCCTAAACCCTGAAACACCAGCCCCAGCACGACCCCCTACACTGCCCGAACACCACTGCACTGCCCTAAACCCTGAAACACCAGCCCCAGCACGACCGCCTACACTGCCCGAACACCACTGCACTGCCCTAAACCCTGAAACACCAGCCCCAGCACGACCCCCTACACTGCCCGAACACCACTGCACTGCCCTAAACCGTGAAACACCAGCCTCAGCACGACCCCCTACACTGCCTGAACACCACTGCACTGCCCTGAACCCTGAAACACCAGCCCCAGCACAACACCCTACACTGCCCGAACACCACTGCACAGCCCTAAACCCTGAAACACCACCCCGTGCATGACCCCCTACACTGCCCGAACACCACTGCACTGCCCTAAACCCTGAAACACCACCCCCAGCGCGACCCCCTACACTGCCCGAACACCACTGCACTGCCCTATACCCTGAAACACCACCCCTGCACAACCCCCTACACTACTCGAACACTACTGCACTGCCCTAAACCCAGAAACACCATCCCCAGCACGACCCCCTATACTGCACGAACACCACTGCACTGCCCTAAACCCTGAAACACTACCCCCAGCAAGACCCCCTACACTGCCCGAACACCACTGCACTGCCCTAAACCCTGAAACATCACCCCCAGCAAGACCCACTACACTGCCCTAAACCCTGAAACACCACCCCCAGCAAGACCCCTACACTGCCCGAACACCACTGCACTGCCCTAAACCCTGAAACACCAGCCCCAGCACGACCCCCTACACTGCCCGAACACCACTGCACTGCCCTAAACCCTGAAACACCACCCCCTGCACGACCCCCTACACTGCCTGAACACCACTGTACTGCCCTAAACCCTGAAACACCACCCCCTGCACGACCCCTACACTGCCCGAACACTACTGCACTGCCCTAAACCCTCAAACACCACCCCCAGCACGACCCCCTACACTGCACGAACACCACAGCACCGCCCTAAACCCTGAAACACTACCCCCAGCAACACCCTACACTGCCCGAACACCACTGCACTGCCCTAAACCCTGAAACATCACCCCCAGCAAGACCCCCTACACTGCCTGAACACCACTGCCCTAAACCCTGAAACACTACCCCCAGCAAGACCCCCTACACTGCCCGAACACCACTGCACTGCCCTAAACCCTGAAACACCACCCCCAGCAAGACCCCCTACACTGCCCGAACACCACTGCACTGCCCTAAACCCTGAAACACCACCCCCAGCACGACCCCCTACAATGCCCGAACACCACTGCTCTGCCCAAAACCCTGAAACACCAGCCCCAGCACGACCCCCTACACTGCCCGAACACCACTGCACTGCCCTAAACCCTGAAACACCAGCCCCAGCACGACCCCCTACACTGCCCGAACACCACTGCACTGCCCTAAACCCTGAAACACCACCCCAGCACGACCCCCTACACTGCCCGAACACCACTGCACTGCCCTAAATCCTGAAACACCAGCCCCAGCACAACCCCGTACACTGCCCGCACACCACTGCACTGCCCTAAACCCTGAAACACCAGCCCCAGCACAACCCCGTACACTGCCCGAACACCACTGCACTGCCCTAAACCCTGAAACACCAGCCCCAGCACGACCGCCTACACTGCCCGAAAACTACTGCACTGCCCTAAACCCTGAAACACCACCCCCAGCAAGACTACCTACACTGGCCGAACACCACTGCACTGCCCTAAACCCTGAAACACCACCCCCTGCACGACCCCCTACACTGCCCAAACACTACTGCACTGCCCTAAACCCTGAAACACCAGCCCCAGCACCACCCCCTACAATGCCCGAACACCACTGTACTGCCCTAAACCCTAAAACACCACCCCCTGCACCGCCCCCTACACTGCCCGAACACCACTGCACTGCCCTAAACCCTGAAACACCACCCCTGCACGACCCCCTACACTGCCCGAACACCACTGCACTGCCCTAAACCCTGAAACACCACCCCCTGCCCCACTCCCTACACTGCCCGAACACCACTGCACTGCCCTAAACCCTGAAACACCACCCCCTGCACCGCCCCCTACACTGCCCGAACACCACTGCACTGCCCTAAACCCTGAAACACCACCCCCAGCATGACCCCCTTTACTGCTCGAACACCACTGCACTGCCCCAAACCCTGAAACACCACCCCCAGCATGACCCCCTACACTGCCGAACACCACTGCCCTAAACCCTGAAACACCACCCCTGCACGACTGCCCGAACACCACTGCACTGCCCTAAACCCTGAAACACCACCCCCTGCACGACCCCCTACACTGCCCGAACACCACTGCACTGCCCTAAACCCTGAAACACCACCCCCAGCACGACCCCCTACACTGCCCGAACACCACTGCACTGCCCTAAACCCTAGAACACTACCCCCAGCATGACCCCCTACACTACCCGAACACCACTGCACTACCCTAAACCCTAAAATACTCCCCCCAGCACGACCCCCTACACTGCCCGAACACGACTGCACTGCCCTAAACCCTAAAACACCAGCCCCAGCACAACCCCGTACACTGCCCGCACACCACTGCACTGCCCTAAACCCTGAAACACCAGCCCCAGCACAACCCCGTACACTGCCCGAACACCACTGCACTGCCCTAAACCCTGAAACACCAGCCCCAGCACGACCGCCTACACTGCCCGAAAACTACTGCACTGCCCTAAACCCTGAAACACCACCCCCAGCAAGACTACCTACACTGGCCGAACACCACTGCACTGCCCTAAACCCTGAAACACCACCCCCTGCACGACCCCCTACACTGCCCAAACACTACTGCACTGCCCTAAACCCTGAAACACCAGCCCCAGCACCACCCCCTACAATGCCCGAACACCACTGTACTGCCCTAAACCCTAAAACACCACCCCCTGCACCGCCCCCTACACTGCCCGAACACCACTGCACTGCCCTAAACCCTGAAACACCACCCCTGCACGACCCCCTACACTGCCCGAACACCACTGCACTGCCCTAAACCCTGAAACACCACCCCCTGCCCCACTCCCTACACTGCCCGAACACCACTGCACTGCCCTAAACCCTGAAACACCACCCCTGCACCGCCCCCTACACTGCCCGAACACCACTGCACTGCCCTAAACCCTGAAACACCACCCCCAGCATGACCCCCTTTACTGCTCGAACACCACTGCACTGCCCCAAACCCTGAAACACCACCCCCAGCATGACCCCCTACACTGCCGAACACCACTGCCCTAAACCCTGAAACACCACCCCTGCACGACTGCCCGAACACCACTGCACTGCCCTAAACCCTGAAACACCACCCCCTGCACGACCCCCTACACTGCCCGAACACCACTGCACTGCCCTAAACCCTGAAACACCACCCCCAGCACGACCCCCTACACTGCCCGAACACCACTGCACTGCCCTAAACCCTAAAACACCACCCCCAGCACGACCCCCTACACTGCCCGAACACCACTGCACTGCCCTAAACCCTAGAACACTACCCCCAGCATGACCCCCTACACTACCCGAACACCACTGCACTACCCTAAACCCTAAAATACTCCCCCCAGCACGACCCCCTACACTACCCGAACACGACTGCACTGCCCTAAACCCTAAAACACTCCCCCAGCACGACCCCCTACACTACCCGAACACCACTGCACTGCCCTAAACCTTAAAACACTCCCCCAGCACGACCCCTACACTACCTAAACACCACTGCACTGCCCTAAACCCTAAAACACTACCCCCCGCATGACCCCCTACACTACCCAAATACCAATGCACTACCCTAATCCCTAAAACACTACCCCCCGCACAACCCCCTACACTACCCAAAGACCACTGCACTACCCTAAACTCTAAAACAATACCCCCGCACGACTCCCTACACTACCCAAAGACCACTGCACTACCCTAAACCCTAAAACACGACCTCCTACACTACACAAACACCACTGCACTACCCTAAACCCTAAAAAACTACCCCAGCACGAACCCCTACACTACCCAAACACCACTGCACTACCCTAAACCATAAAACACTACCCCCAGCAGTACCCCCTACGCTACCCAAACACCACTGCACTACCCTAAACCCTAAAACACTACCCCCAGCAGTACCCCCTACACTACCCAAACACCATTGCACTACCCTAAACCCTAAACCACTACCCCCAGCAGTATCCCCTACACTACCCAAACACCACTGCACTACCCTAAACCCTAAAACCCTAAAACACTAACCCCAGCACGACCCCCTACACTACCCAAACACCACTGCACTAACCTAAATCCTAAAACACAACCCCCAGCACGACCCCCTACACTACCCAAACACCACTGCACTACCCTAAAACATGACCCCCTACACTACAGAAACACCACTGCACTTTTCCTAAACCCTAAAACACTACCCCCAGCACGACCCCCTACACTACACAAGCACCACTGCACTACCCTAAACCCTAAAACACTACCCCCAGCACGACCCCCTACACTGCCCGAACACCACTGCACTGCCCTAAACCCTGAAACACCAGCCCCTGCATGACCCCCTACACTGCCCGAACACCACTGCACTGCCCTAAACCCTGAAACACCACCCCTAGCACGACCCCCTACACTGCCCGAACACCACTGCACTGCCCTAAACCCTGAAACACCACCCCCTTCACGACCCCCTACACTGCCCGAACACCACTGCACTGCCCTAAACCCTGAAACACCACCCCCAGCATGACCCCCTACACTGCCCGAACACCACTGCACTGCCCTAAACCCTGAAACACTACCCCCAGCAAGACCCCCTACACTGCCCGAACACCACTGCACTGCCCTAAACCCTGAAACATCACCCCCAGCAAGACCCCCTACACTGCCCGAACACCACTGACCTAAACCCTGAAACACCACCCCCAGCACGACCCCCTACACTGCCCGAAAACCACTGCACTCCCCTAAACCCTGAAACACTACCCCCAGCATGACCCCCTACACTGCCCGAACACCACTGCTCTGCCCAAAACCCTGAAACACCAGCCCCAGCACGACCCCCTACACTGCCCGAACACCACTGCACTGCCCTAAACCTTGAAACACCAGCCCCTGCACGACCCCCTACACTGCCCGAACACCACTGCACTACCCTAAACCCTGAAACATCACCCCCAGCCTGACCCCCTACACTGCCCGAGCACCACTGCACTGCCCTAAACCCTGAAACACCAGCCCCAGCACGACCCCCTACACTGCCCGAACACCACTGCACTGCCCTAAACCCTGAAACACCAGCCCCAGCACGACCGCCTACACTGCCCGAACACCACTGCACTGCCCTAAACCCTGAAACACCAGCCCCAGCACGACCCCCTACACTGACCGAACACCACTGCACTGCCCTAAACCGTGAAACACCAGCCTCAGCACGACCCCCTACACTGCCTGAACACCACTGCACTGCCCTGAACCCTGAAACACCAGCCCCAGCACAACACCCTACACTGCCCGAACACCACTGCACAGCCCTAAACCCTGAAACACCACCCCGTGCATGACCTCCTACACTGCCCGAACACCACTGCACTGCCCTAAACCCTGAAACACCACCCCCAGCGCGACCCCCTACACTGCCCGAACACCACTGCACTGCCCTATACCCTGAAACACCCCCCCCCTGCACAACCCCCTACACTACTCGAACACTACTGCACTGCCCTAAACCCAGAAACACCATCCCCAGCACGACCCCCTATACTGCACGAACACCACTGCACTGCCCTAAACCCTGAAACACTACCCCCAGCAAGACCCCCTACACTGCCCGAACACCACTGCACTGCCCTAAACCCTGAAACATCACCCCCAGCAAGACCCACTACACTGCCCTAAACCCTGAAACACCACCCCCAGCAAGACCCCCTACACTGCCCGAACACCACTGCACTGCCCTAAACCCTGAAACACCAGCCCCAGCACGACCCCCTACACTGCCCGAACACCACTGCACTGCCCTAAACCCTGAAACACCACCCCCTGCACGACCCCCTACACTGCCTGAACACCACTGTACTGCCCTAAACCCTGAAACACCACCCCCTGCACGACCCCCTACACTGCCCGAACACTACTGCACTGCCCTAAACCCTCAAACACCACCCCCAGCACGACCCCCTACACTGCACGAACACCACAGCACCGCCCTAAACCCTGAAACACTACCCCCAGCAAGACCCCCTACACTGCCCGAACACCACTGCACTGCCCTAAACCCTGAAACATCACCCCCAGCAAGACCCCCAACACTGCCTGAACACCACTGCCCTAAACCCTGAAACACTACCCCCAGCAAGACCCCCTACACTGCCCGAACACCACTGCACTGCCCTAAACCCTGAAACACCACCCCCAGCAAGACCCCCTACACTGCCCGAACACCACTGCACTGCCCTAAACCCTGAAACACCACCCCCAGCACGACCCCCTACAATGCCCGAACACCACTGCTCTGCCCAAAACCCTGAAACACCAGCCCCAGCACGACCCCCTACACTGCCCGAACACCACTGCACTGCCCTAAACCCTGAAACACCAGCCCCAGCACGACCCCCTACACTGCCCGAACACCACTGCACTGCCCTAAACCCTGAAACACCACCCCAGCACGACCCCCTACACTGCCCGAACACCACTGCACTGCCCTAAATCCTGAAACACCAGCCCCAGCACAACCCCGTACACTGCCCGCACACCACTGCACTGCCCTAAACCCTGAAACACCAGCCCCAGCACAACCCCGTACACTGCCCGAACACCACTGCACTGCCCTAAACCCTGAAACACCAGCCCCAGCACGACCGCCTACACTGCCCGAAAACTACTGCACTGCCCTAAACCCTGAAACACCACCCCCAGCAAGACTACCTACACTGGCCGAACACCACTGCACTGCCCTAAACCCTGAAACACCACCCCCTGCACGACCCCCTACACTGCCCAAACACTACTGCACTGCCCTAAACCCTGAAACACCAGCCCCAGCACCACCCCCTACAATGCCCGAACACCACTGTACTGCCCTAAACCCTAAAACACCACCCCCTGCACCGCCCCCTACACTGCCCGAACACCACTGCACTGCCCTAAACCCTGAAACACCACCCCTGCACGACCCCCTACACTGCCCGAACACCACTGCACTGCCCTAAACCCTGAAACACCACCCCCTGCCCCACTCCCTACACTGCCCGAACACCACTGCACTGCCCTAAACCCTGAAACACCACCCCCTGCACCGCCCCCTACACTGCCCGAACACCACTGCACTGCCCTAAACCCTGAAACACCACCCCCAGCATGACCCCCTTTACTGCTCGAACACCACTGCACTGCCCCAAACCCTGAAACACCACCCCCAGCATGACCCCCTACACTGCCGAACACCACTGCCCTAAACCCTGAAACACCACCCCTGCACGACTGCCCGAACACCACTGCACTGCCCTAAACCCTGAAACACCACCCCCTGCACGACCCCCTACACTGCCCGAACACCACTGCACTGCCCTAAACCCTGAAACACCACCCCCAGCACGACCCCCTACACTGCCCGAACACCACTGCACTGCCCTAAACCCTAAAACACCACCCCCAGCACGACCCCTACACTGCCCGAACACCACTGCACTGCCCTAAACCCTAGAACACTACCCCCAGCATGACCCCCTACACTACCCGAACACCACTGCACTACCCTAAACCCTAAAATACTCCCCCCAGCACGACCCCCTACACTACCCGAACACGACTGCACTGCCCTAAACCCTAAAACACTCCCCCAGCACGACCCCCTACACTACCCGAACACGACTGCACTGCCCTAAACCCTAAAACACTCCCCCAGCACGACCCCCTACACTACCCGAACACCACTGCACTGCCCTAAACCCTAAAACACTACCCCCGCATGACCCCCTACACTACCCAAATACCAATGCACTACCCTAATCCCTAAAACACTACCCCCGCACAACCCCCTACACTACCCAAAGACCACTGCACTACCCTAAACTCTAAAACAATACCCCCCGCACGACTCCCTACACTACCCAAAGACCACTGCACTACCCTAAACCCTAAAACACGACCTCCTACACTACACAAACACCACTGCACTACCCTAAACCCTAAAAAACTACCCCCAGCACGAACCCCTACACTACCCAAACACCACTGCACTACCCTAAACCATAAAACACTACCCCCAGCAGTACCCCCTACGCTACCCAAACACCACTGCACTACCCTAAACCCTAAAACACTACCCCCAGCAGTACCCCCTACACTACCCAAACACCATTGCACTACCCTAAACCCTAAACCACTACCCCCAGCAGTATCCCCTACACTACCCAAACACCACTGCACTACCCTAAACCGTAAAACCCTAAAACACTAACCCCAGCACGACCCCCTACACTACCCAAACACCACTGTACTACCCTAAACCCTAAAACACTCCCCCAGCACGACTCCCTACACTACCCAAACACCACTGCACTACCCTAAACCCTAAATCTACCCCCAGCATGACCCCCTACACTACACAAACACCACTGCACTACCCTAAACCCTAAAACACTACCCCCAGCATGACCCTCTTCACTACCTAAACACAACTGCACAATTTGTTACAGGCGTTGCAACGCAGGCCTGTGGTGCTTACTGGAAGTACCTGGTGGGCTAGTTGGGCCCCAGGGACTCTCAGGATTCAAGGTGACCTAATCCCCCAACTTAAAACGCGCCACGGGCGCGTTTGCACAGTGGTGAAGGGAGGGGGCGGGGCTTCAGGTGACATGTGCGCAAACACGCCCTGTGGTGCGTTTTAAGTTGGGGAGTTAATTCTCTTTGAATCCTGGGGCCAACTAGCCCACCAGGTACCTTCAGTAAGCACAACAGAGTTGCGTTGCAGAGAGGTGAAAAAGGTGCGTGGCCTCGGAACGCCTCTCTGCAACTCAGCTCTGTGGTCCTAACTGTAGGTACCTGGGGGGCTAGTTGGGCCCCAGGGACCCTCAGGATTCAAGGGGACTTAATCCCGCAACTTAAAACGCGCCACGGAGCGCGTTTGCACACATGTCACCTCAGGCCCCCCTCCCTTCACCACTGTGCAAGCGCGCACTGGCTCTGGTTAGTCAGAGTCAGTTACCACCAGTACCCGTCTGAAAAAGTTGTGGGCACAGGATGATTTTGCAACAAGGCCTCTTTCTGCTCCTCTGTTGGTTCTTTCTGCACATCTTTTGCTTCTTTCTGTGCGTTTTTTCTTCTTTCTTCACATGTCCTACCTCTGTTGGCATAGTTAGAAACTAGCATTTAAAAAACCTTTGAAATTCACTTAAAAAATCATAGGTTTCAGGCACGTTATAGTTAGAAATTAGCATTTAAAAAACCTTTGAAATTCACTGAAAAAACCATAGGTTTCAGGCATGTTATAGTTAGAAATTAGCATTTAAAAAACCTTTGAAATTCACTGAAAAAACCATAGGTTTCAGGCACGTTATAGTTAGAAATTAGCATTTAAAAAACCTTTGAAATTCACTGAAAAAACCATAGGTTTTAGGGACAGTTATAGTTAGTTGGACATTGCACTCGTACAAAACCCGTGAAATTCCCCTGTTATAGTTAGTTCAGCTAACTATAACTCGCGCCCCATAATGCACTGCTGATGACGTCACATATTACATCACTCATGACATGGTCAGTGACATCACTGATGACATCACTGATGACATCTCAAATGACATCACTGATGACATCATCCATGTGATAATTTCATGCATCTTCTCACACCCTAATATAACTTTTGATACACCCACTCTAAATTACAGACTGCCATTCTCAAAACCATAGACACTCCAACACCAAAAACTACATACCCACTCACTGATTCTTAGATCTACACACACATCCACTCACTCACCTGTACAGTCACTCATACTTACAGTCACTCAGTACAGGATTATCATATGCACTCATACACCTATATAAACACTCACACACCGCCACTCATCCATAGAGGTACTCACTCACCTAGTCAGTCATGCAAAAAATTAATCACACACCCATTACTCACCTATACAGTTATACACACACCAGCTCACTTACTCATACAAATACTAGCACATTCTTATGCTCTTATACAATAACTGATACAAGCACACAATCATCCATACAGCCACTATCACAATCACTCACTCTTGCTTATAGCTATTTATATACTCCAACACACATATATACTGCCTTTTACATATGTAGTTACTCGCACATGTACCACTGAGATATACATTCACTCACTAAAAAACCGGTTTACCGGTTAGAGGACCTAGTCAGGGTGAAATTTAATCCCAAATCAAATTGAAATGGAAGGTCAGATATCTGTGACAAGAAAGAGCAGATGCTTTCTTGAGTCCCCTCACTCACCGGGGTTTCCCACCGGTGAAATGCTTCATCATTGGGGTCCTCTCAATCCGCTGCGGATTGAGGCGTGCTTCGACTTGCGAAATTACGTAGGAGCACTGATAGGCGACTATGTGTGGTGCAATGTTTGGTGGAGTGGATAGAAAATCTAAAAATACCTGGCTAGTGGGCGAAACACTTTATTCTAGCTCCTAGTCGGTATATTAAAAACAGGGGTACTAGACAACGATATAACCATAATAAGTCAAAAAAGTCTCTAGTGTTTAGTCAACATGTTTCGAGCCTCCCCACGGCTCTTCCTCAGGACCACACAGGGACCAGCCCTGTGCGTTCCACTCCTAAGTGACCTAAAAGTGAGGTAAATAATTAGTTAAGTGAAAAAGTGATGTGTACACACCTACTGTGTGTGCACTATAATACATACGATTTTAAATTCAATTGATCGTAGTATCTGTTGAAATAAAACAGAACAATGTTAACCATACATCAGCCTGCCAGGGCCCTGGCAGGTATGGAACTGCATGCAGCACACTGCGTCTAGAACATATTTATAATAAAACATTATGCGTAATGACTTATTATGGTTATATCGTTGTCTAGTACCCTGTTTTTAATATACCGACTAGGAGCTAGAATAAAGTGTTTCGCCCACTAGCCAGGTATTTTTAGATTTTCTATCCACTCCACCAAACATTGCACCACACATAGTCGCCTATCAGTGCTCCTACGTAATTTCGCAAGTCGAGCACGCCTCAATCCGCAGCGGATTGAGAGGACCCCAATGATGAAGCATGTCACCGGTGGGAAACCCCGGTGAGTGAGGGGACTCAAGAAAGCATCTGCTCTTTCTTGTCACAGATATCTGACCTTCCATTTCAATTTGATTTGGGATTAAATTTCACCCTGACTAGGTCCTCTAACCGGTAAACCGTTTTTTTGGCGTATATGATTGAAAGGAGGGTGGACCTAGCCTTTTACCCTCTACCTCCCCCCGTTCTTTGTAGTGCATTCACTCACTAACACACCCATACACACACTCACCCACCCAAGCAGTCCATCACAGATGCACTCTTGAAATCATGCACCCAGTGAATCACCCACTCACACATCTATGTATAGAGTCACACACACCCCACCCACACAAACACTCAGGCAGCCATACAGATACTCAGAGAACCAATCAATAACCCATATAGACACTCATGTAGCTATTCGCAAATCCATGCATCCACTTACACACCAACAAACAGACGGATACAGACATTCACACAGTTTAGTCACTAACCCATGCATTCAGTAAGATACGTTTAATCACTCACTTGTAGAGTCAGTCACTCACGTACTAAATCATCCATTCAGACACTTATACACCCACTCATTCTTCAATACGCCTTTCCCTATATATATTAAACATATTTAAACTTTACAGAAACACACAGTCACTGGATGATGTCATCAGTGATGTCATCAGTGATATCATTTGAGATGTCATCAGTGATGTCATCAGTGATGTCACTGACCATGTCATGAGTGATGTAATATGTGACGTCATCAGCAGTGCATTGCGGGGCGCAAGTTATAGTTAGCTGAACTAACTATAACAGGGGAATTTCACGGGTTTTGTACGAGTGCAATGTCCAACTAACTATAACTGTCCCTAAAACCTATGGTTTTTTCAGTGAATATATATATATATATATATATTGCTGTATTGAAAAGCAATCTCAGACATGGTGGTCGGCTGACCTCAGCAAGTCACCATCCCTGTGATTTTTGTGATTCCCAATGGGTCGCAAACAGATACCTACCTCATGAATATTAATGAGGTAGATCTATTTGCGACCCACTGGGAAATGCAAAATGAGTAAAGCACACATTTGTATATGGGTGTTTGCGATTAGCAGAGAGCGAATCGCAAAAATTTGCTATTTGGTAATCGCAAATGATTTCCAACGTACATCTGGCCCTTAGTTCACTAATAGCATTGCCATCAGGGCAGGGGAAGGAGTGTTTTTCAGTTCATGTTTAAAAACTCACTTTTAATAAATATGGGGCCATATTTAGAGAATTTAGGGAATCGCAATTAGGAAATCGCAAGTCCTAATGTGCAATAACCTAGAAGTTGAAAATAGCGATTCCTATTGGGGTTGCGTAAGACCTACTTCATGAATATTAATGAGGTAGGTCGCAGTTTGCGACCCGTTAGGAATTGCAGCCATTACAGGGACGGTGGCCTGCTGGTGCAGCAGACCACCATGTGTGTGATTGCTTTTTAATAAAGCAATCTTTTTTTTTTTTTTTTGATGCAGCTCGTTTTCCTTAAAGTAAAATGTGATGTGTTTAAAAAGAAAAAAATGAAATGTTTAAGTTTCATTATTAGATCGAGCCTGGGCAGCACATGTGCTGGTCTGCGAGGCATGCTGTATTGAGGTAGGGACTTGAAGTTCCGCCTACTCTCCGCCCATATTTTTCATTGGCTTGTGTCATTGTACACTGTAAACTGTGGCTGTTCATTGGTCAATAGTAAGCCTGGGCGTAGTTTGCGTAGTAGCACTTCACGTAGCTACGTGAAGTACATTTTGAACTACACGTAGCTATGCAAATTGCATAGCTGTGTACTTGACTGCACTGTACATTAATTGCCAAAGGCATCTTGCACAGTGCAAGTTAAGATAAAATAAACATCTCTGTCTTTATATGCTAAAAATGCATATAGTCATTTCACAAAAGTGAAAATGATAAATTAACAAGCAGTGAGAGAGGTGATGATTTTGGGATGCTCCCTAACCTAGGGAGAGAACCAAGCAGATGCCTAGAAAACAAAAAGCACATATTTTGAACGATTCAGTGGTGGTCCCACACTCTTAGGACCACCCCAAGCACAGTTATTGGCAAAAATACAATCCCAACCAAAGGCCCTGCAAAGCATTATGGGACGAGAAGCAGTGGGCAGTGAATATTATAGTATCCAATATCAAAATAATTCTACAAAGAGCTGCAGTTCCACTAGTCGTTACTAGATGTCCCTCACGAGTCAAATGCAAAAGCTTCATGAAAGGGTTTCAATGCTTTTGCATTTGACTCGTGAGGGGCATCTAGTAACGACTAGTGGAACTGCAACTTGATGTATTAATAATTTCAATGCTTTTGCATTTGACTCGTGAGGGACATCTAGTAACGACTAGTTGAACTGCAGCTCTTTGTAGAATTATTTTGATATTGGACACTATAATATTCACTGCCCACTGCTAATCTCATCCCATAATGCTTTGCAGGGCCTTTGGTTGGGATTGTATTTTTGCCCATAACTGTGCTTGGGGTGGTCCTAGGAGGAAGGGACCACCACTGAATCGTTCACATGATATGCTTTTTGTGTTCAAGGCATCTGCTTGGTCCTCCCCCTAGGTTAGGGGGGACCCCAAAATCCTCACCTCTCTCATTGCTTGATATTTCATTGTCAAAGTTCATTTTGGTGAATTGGTTATATGCATTTTAGCATAGAAAATTGTTTTATCAAAGCATTTGTAGGTGTTTATTATACTGCTGCTACGCTACGTCAATTAGCACAGTTTATCACTCTACTACGTGCAATTTGCGTAGTGCGTAGTAGCACAAACTTTGCATGTTCCGTGAGCGTAGCGAAGTATTATGCCCAGGGTTAGTCAATAGGCTTAGTACTCCCTCCTTAGTACCGCCTTGTCTCACTTTGTAACCTCCCATGGCAACATCTCCTGTTACGTGTGTTGTTACTCGGAACCTTTAATTACAGCCTCCAAGCACTATTTTCTCAAGTAGCTTTGTCCTGCCTGCTGCAGGCAGGACACGCTCTCTCCTAATGCTTTTTTAAAAAATGTATAGCATGCATTTGCAATGCAATAGGTCTCGCATTTACGAGAGTTTAAGCTATTGGCATTATAAATGACAATGCCTTTTATTTATCTGTTATAAAAACAACACATAAATAAAAGGCATTGTCATTTACAATTCCAGTAGCTCAAACTCTCTTAAATGCGAGACCTATTGCATTGCAAATGCCTGTTTAAGAGTAGGCATTGGTCCATGGGACCACTGCCTGCTCTTAAAAAATATTTCTTTCAACATTCACAAAGTGGAAAGGGTCCTATGGGGATACCAGGTTACCGAATCACAATTTGCCTTTTGTACATTTTAAAAACGTTTTTTGCAGTTGCAAAC
Source organism: Calotriton arnoldi (assembly GCA_963921515.1). Lineage (NCBI taxonomy): Eukaryota > Metazoa > Chordata > Amphibia > Caudata > Salamandridae > Calotriton > Calotriton arnoldi. The sequence continues at coordinate 111,718 of CAWUFW010020094.1, forward strand.
GACCCGATTCTGCGAACTGGGCCGTTTGCAACCTCAAAAAAGATTTTGTATGTATGGCTCTATATTACTAAATGATGATGTGGTACCGTATGGTCATTTACAGACAGTAAATTTCCCTTTGAAAAGGCCAAAAACCTTCCCACTAACATGCAGATTTATTGATAAAACTACATAGGGGTCGATTCCGATTCGGGCCGGAAATCTCTCCGACCGAGCCGGACCCGGAGAGATTTCCGACCGAATCGGACCCGTGCAGTCCGACCGAACGAGTCCGATGCATTCGTATGCCACCGGACACGAGTCGGTCGGACTCCCATTGAACTCAATGGGAGCCGGTCGTACAACGCATACGCGGGCTCCCATTGCCTCAATGGGTGCGAGGCGGACACGGGCGCCCCCTACAGCGAGTACGCCGCGAGCGCTCGCGGCGTACACGCACAGGTAGGGGGGACCCATGGGTCCCCCTGTGTGCGCCTCGCACGGGTACGCGTACAGGGGGTCCGACACGGACCCCCAAAGTACGGCTCCGACAGCGAGTTCGAGTCGGACGGCGCGAGTCGGTCGGAGCGGTCGAGGTGCGCATCGTACTTACCCGGCCGGAAAACGTCTCCATTGCGCGGTGCGAACCGTGTCCGACCGAGTCGGTCGGAGCGGTACGATCCGGGTACGAGTCGGTCGGAGCGGTCGGGTCGCCCGGACGAGTCGGTCGGCGAGTCCGCATCGTACTCGCTCGGCCGGACCCGCGTACGGTTCGGTCGGGAAACAGGGCTCCGAATCGGATCCGGTAAAGCCGAATCCGATTCGGAGCCCTACCGGCCGAGATCGGAATCGGCCCCATAGTGTATAAACAATCTGTGAAAATTGGGTTTCAGCAAACATATTTATCATTGATTTGTTTTCGTCCTATTAAAATATTTCGTCACACAGAATTACAAAAGATGGGCTTTCAAAACTACTGAAATACATTTTGAAAAGTTTGTACAGTTTACTTATTAGCTATTTAAATGTTGTGTGTTAGAAAAAAACTGACACTCTAAAGCCTTTCATTTCACACTCTTTGTACAGCATGCCAGGCAGCTCAATTACAAAATACTAGAAATCTGCAGTCAGAGAAAGAAAAGTAATTGTAAGAAGATGTAAGCTGACCTCTGTCTCTGAACAGAGAGCAAATGTGACAAGATAAAAACAAGATTTAAAGGCATCTTTATTAGACCTTCACTTTCTGAGTGAACACTCGGAGTGAGTGCCAAAATTAGTAAAAGTCGTTCCATGGGGGCTACATTTTTAGGCAAATCAAAAATGCATTTTCAGCAGAAGGTAAGGTTGAACCATAACTACACAGTTGCAACCAACACTGTTACATTGTGAGTGCATATTACATAGGTGCCTGCAATCCCCGTAGAAAGGCCTGTCTCGAACTTGCTTGTTACAGGCGACTTGCAATGTTTCCTGACATCTCTGATAAAGAAAATACATAGCTGTTTAACTGTAATAAGTTACTACAGTTGAGTTCGAACGTCACAATACCTGGTGCCAGGGTGAAAGGTAGGTCACATACCATATTTACAGCTGCAGTTTAGACAAGGAAAAAAAGAACTGGCTTTTTCTTCTTCTGATATCTTTTTCTAAAAAGAAAAAGAGATCAGCAGAAAGGAGACTTTATGACAACATGTTTATTTGTTCCACGTTATAGGTCATAGAAGAAAAGATGGAATTTGTGCAGGGTTCTATACAATCTGAGTCACAGCATTTTTAACCTGACTTACATTAAACTGGAGTTCCATGATCTTATAATGCAACTCAGCCTTCGGCTTCGTTCCTCTATATGGTCAGTGAACTCCTCAAGGACTTGCAATAACCTTATATTGTAGGGCAGGGGGTGTCAATTTATTCAATATACAGTCGGGAACTATTTAGTGCTTACAACTTTTGATAATGCTCCCTTCAAGGAGAAACAGAAGATCCAGTCATTGTCAAGTGATCTGAGCATTCCTGTGATGTGGGCTTGATGAAGAAGAAAGTTCACTTTGTCACCATACGGATCATGGCTGTACTTGCAGATGCAATCCAAGTGATTGAATAGGCTTGCCTTTTTAGAAGCAGCAACGACACAGGTCATGACACCATTACTTCAAAACACCTTTGTAATTATGTTTAAACTGTTAGTGAAGGTGAAAGAAAACTCTCTTGATAACAAACTGGGTGCTCATCTTCCAAGTAACAGAGGTCTGCAATGTAACAAGGATACAACAGATCATTTGTTTGGTTATACATGCTTGCTGATTACCTTTTTTTTGTTTGCTGTTTTTCCAGGTCTTAAATAATCTAGATTCAGTTGTGCGTGGCAGTGTTTCATCTGTTCCATGCAGCTGCCAATGAGGTCAGCTGAATAAAAGACACACAGGAAATAAATTAATGTGTATAATACTTGCAGAGGTAGTTATAAGCTTCGTCTAATGTCTGTACATGACTTTTCACAATTCAATGAATAAAAAGCAGAAAGTATTTTTCTTTTTTAAATTCAATCGGGTCAATACAATGTATATTTCTGTTTCACGCTGCACACTTAATCAATTGGCAATTTTAGAATACTATTATATTTGTTTGCCAATTACCTGACACCCACACACTCACTGGGCATATTTGACAGTACAAATAAAACATACACCTTTGGAGAGAGAAGAGCAAATGTAACTATTCCCATTGTCTCATATTTTCATGCAGTTAGTCCTATCAGCAAGCATTAACATTAATGGGTGAATGTGAAGAATGGCCCAGGAGGTGCCTTGAAACCATCGGACCCTCTTTAAATATAGCACTCTCAGTGTGGATTTGATACTCGTACAACCAAGAAAAAGAACAAGATATTTACCTTTGGTAACGCTTTTTCTGCTGGATACCCTAACTGAAGACTCTTTACTTTCAGAATATCCCCAGGCGCCAGACTGGGTGCATAGAACTTTCTCAGCAATGCGGATGTCCACTGCTAAGTGGTCCCATGTGGCTCCGCGGTGAGACAGTTCAGCTCCGGAAGTGGTGGAGCGAAGCTGCATACAAGCGCCAACCTTGCGAGCTGACACTAATTTCTTGATCTTTCTCCTTCTGCACCCAAATATTTGGAGCACTACGAAAAAACTGCAGGTGACGGTTTACCAAAAAGATAGAAATATATTATGATGCCCAGGAGTCGACTCCACAGAACATGGAGGTGAGAGGGCAGTAAGAAATGTGTGGTTAGATGGAGTATCCACCACAGAGAGCTTTGCCCAACGTAAGTAACCTGTTAATCTAATGGATAGTTCTACAAACAGATTCCTCACCTTAGACCCCATATCAGAATTCCCAAAGATGAAGGATCTGAGAAGTGGAGTCAGACCACAAAGCTTTGCAGGACCGAGCAGACTAAATGGACAACCCATCAAACTTGGCAGTCAAAGCAGTTGTGTTTCATTAATGAACAAGTTACTAACCTTCGTTAACGCCTTTTCTGGTAGAGACAGGATCTAGCTGCAGATTCCTTACCTTTGAATTCTCCACAGGTGCCATACAGGATCCGGAAAAAGATTTCAGCAGTACCTCTGCGCGCCAGTAGAGGGCGTCGTGAGACTCTGTAATGACGTCGACCACCAGATGTGGCGTTGACAGAGTCCATATATGCCCCTTCCAGACGAGCGGACGTCAGTTTCTTCAGTGACTACATTCTGCGCCAAAAACACGGTGCCCCTTGCAGAAACTGGCCAAGGAAACAGTGTGCCAATAAAGAGATATCTCTGTCTCTCTCTCTCTGACAATACAGACATATCTGCAAGGAGTATCTCAATATCAAGCAGGATATGCAAAATAGGAATAAATCCGTTTGCAGTGTGGGGAGGATGGGAGGGTCGTTAAGGAATCTGTGGCTAGATCCTGTCTCTACCAGATAAGGCTTTACCGAAGGTAAGTAACATGTTCATCTGATAGAGACATGTGATGTCACTGACCATGTCATGAGTGATGTAATATGTGACGTCATCAGCAGTGCATTGCGGGGGCGCGAGTTATAGTTAGCTGAACTAACTATAACGGGGGAATTTCACGGGTTTTGTACTGAGTGCAATGTCCAACTAACTATAACTGTCCCTAAAACCTATGGTTTTTTCAGTGAATTTGTAAGGTTTTTTAAATGCTAATTTCTAACTATAACGTGCCTGAAACCTATGGTTTTTTCAGTGAATTTCAAAGGTTTTTTAAATGCTAATTCCTAACTATAACATGTCTGAAACCTATGGTTTTTTTCAGTGAATTTCAAAGGTTTTGTAAATGACAATTTTTAAATGTATTAATTGTTATATTTATTTTTTTGATACTGATTTACTACATTTTTTAAAACTATTTATTTGTAGATATTTTATTTTTTAAATTACATTGTAATTACATTATACATTACATTACAAAATATACTTTCTCAGAATGAATTACTTTAGTTTAAATACTTTGCAAATAGGCAATAGACTTTTAAGTACAGAAGTTACAGTTGTTGCAATGGGCAACACAATTTCAAACACAATGCAACATTGAGCTCAATGTGAATTTCTAGTTAAATGCAATTAGTTACTTTATGGATTACTTTTTCTAACCACAGGACTGGATCCTAGATTCAGTCCTGGGACATCTCCTGTAAACAGTTGAGTAAAAGCGTTTTGGTTACAGTAGTGATTTTTAAGGAATATTATTGTATTTTAAAAGTTGACACTTAGAAACTTTTTCACATAGAATCACCAATGTTATCCTATGGAAGGAAATTCACTTAGCAGGTAAAAACTGTTATCGTTACTTTTTCTTACTCAGTGTTGGATCCTGGATCCAGCACTGGTGCATCTCCTGTAAACAGTTGAAAGAATGCGTTTAAGTCATACAGGCGATTTTTAAGAAATATTTGTAGTTTGTGAAAATCGACACTTTGAAACTTTTCTGCTGAAAACCAGACAATGGATTCCAATGGAAGGAAATACAAGTTACTGGTAAGTACGGTTAGAATTACTTTTCAGGATCTGTACTGGGCTCAAAGATGCAGCACTGAGGTCTCTCCTGATAACAGGTGAGTAAATTGGAATTCGTAGTTCAGCTGGTTTTAGAGGAATATTATAAAGTTCCAAAACTCCACACTCAGAAGAATGTCCAAGTGAAACCAGTCAATGTTAGCCTTTGGAAGGAAATTCAAGTTACTGGTAAGTACGGTTAGAATTACTTTTCAGGATCAGTACTGGGCTCAAAGATGCAGCACTGAGGTCTCTCCTGATAACAGGTGAGTAAATCGGAATTCGTAGTTCGGCTGATTTTAGAGGAATATTTGCACAATGGTGAAGGAAGGGGTGGGGCCTGAGGTGACATGTCTGCAAACACGCCCTGTGGCGCGTTTTAAGTTGGAGAATTAATTCCTCCTCAATCCCGAGTGTCCCTAGGGACCAACTAGCCCACCAGATACCTCCAGTATGCGCCAGAGAGCTGCGTTGCAGAGAGGTGTTCAGAGGCCACGCCCCTTTTACAACACTCTGCAACGCAGCTCCGTGGCGCTTACTGAAGGTACCTGGTGGGCTAGTTGGCCCCAGGGACCCTCAGGATTGAAGGGGACTTAATTCCCCATCTTAAAACGCGCCACGGGCCTGTTTGCACACATGTCACCTGAAGCCCGCCCCTCCCTTCACCACTGTGCAAACGCGCCCCGTGGCGCATTTTAAGTTGGGGGATTAAGTCCCTTTGAATCCTGAGGGTCCCTGGAGTCCAACTAGCCCACCATGTAGCTCCAAAAAGCGCCACAGAGCTGCGTTGCAGAGAGGTGTAAAAAGGGGCGTGGCCTCTGTACACCTCTCTGCAACGCAGCCCCCTGGCGCATACTGGAGATTCCTGGTGGGCTAGTTGGCCCCCAGGGACCCCCAGTATTCAAGGGGAATTACTTCCCCTTCTTACAACGCGCCAGGGGGCGCGTTTGCACACTGCTGCAGCGAGGGGGCGGGGCCTCCGGCACGATGCCGGTCTTTTTTTTTAAATAAAAAATTAAGAAGGGGGGCTGTGTGGCCCCCCTTTTTTTTACCTTTTTTGGGCCCTGGGGACCCCATCCCCCAGGGCCTGGCCCTTTTTTTTTTATTGAAAACGGGAAGGGGTCCGTGTGGGCCCCCCTCCCGTGGCCTATTCCGGCCCTGGGGACCCCATCCCCCGGGGCATGCCACCATTTTTTTATTTTTTATTTTTGGAGTGGGGCTGCGTGGCCCCCCTCCTGAGGCCTCTAATGGCCCCGGGGACCCCATCCCCCGGGGCCGGCCTTTGCCTTTTTAAAAAAAAAAAAAATTAATTGTTTTTTTTGGGAGGGGGGCCTCGTGGCCCCCCTCCTGGGCCACTTCTAGCCCCGGGGACCCCATCCCCCGGGGCTGGCCCTCTCCGTTGGGGACAGTGGGGGGGTCCCCAATGCCCCCACGGTCCCGCCGGCTCCCCGCGTCCTGCGGGAGCCGGTATTGCTTTTCCATAAGGGGAGCTGCTGACATGCAGCTCCCCTTATGGAAAAGCAATTCTGCTTTGCTTCATTGAAGCGAGAGCAGGTTTCCTGCTCTCGCTTCAATGAAGCAAAGCAAGTTTGCAATGGCAGGACGGGAGCCGCGAGGCTCCCGCCCTGTCATTGCAAACAGCAGTGTCCCGGGGTAGGCACCCCCAGGGCCACCACAGGCTCCAGGAGGGGGGCCGCGCGGCCCCCCTCCCATGTCTTTAAAGCCCCGGGGAGGTGGTGGTCCCCGGGGGTCCGTAACGGACCCCCGCATTTACATTATTAGTGCCCCGGGGAGGTGGCGGTCCCCGGGGCGTGTGGGGGGGCTCGAGCCCCCCCACACAGGTTCATTAAATTAAATAAAAAGAAGCCCCGGGGGGTGGCGGTCCCCGGGGCTGCGGGAGGGCCGAGTGCCCTCCCGCACCATTTTGAAATAAAAGCCCCGGGGGGTGGCGGTCCCCCGGGGAGGCCTTAGAGGCCCCCCCAATCATTTTTATTAACCCCCGCATGCCCCCGGGACTTGGCCCACCCGGGGGCCAATTAAGAACGAAGCGCGGGAGAACGCGGTTTGTATTTTTTTTTTTTTTTTTTTTAAATCGGCAGGATCCGCACACCCAGCGCGTTTTTTGCCGATTTTTTTTTTTGGGGGCCCTGGGGGTCCTTGTAGGACCCCCTGAGCAGGCCTAGGGGGTCAGGGTGTTTCTACCCTGCCCCCTTTTGCGTTTCTGCGCAATTGTTTTTACTGTTTTCTTGTGACTCGGTTCAACCGAGTCACAAGATGGCTGCCAACACTTCCTGGTTTGGAGTGTTGACAGCCAATTAGCATACAGCTGGTCATCGGGAGGGTGCGCGGACCCTCCGCGGCCATAGATATATATGTGTTTTTACTTTTGATTTTCTCAGCAACTACTGAACGGATTTACACCATTTAACAAAAAGGGTTCTTTCTGAACCAAGAACTACCTCTTTGCCAAATTTGGTGTAATTCCGTTCAGCAGTTCGTGCTGTAGCCGTGGCTAAAGTTTCCTATGGGAAAATGAATGGGGAAAACACGTTTTGGGACCCCCCTATTTTCTCGGCCCCCGCTCGACGAATCACCCCAAGACTTTCAGGATAGGAGCGGACCGGTAGAACCGAGGAACAAGAAAGCAGAAAAACAACTGCGTAAAACGCAAAAAGGGGGCAGGGTAGAAACACCCTGACCCCCTAGGCCTGCTCAGGGCCAAATTATTATTTTTTTTTAAATCGGCAGAAAACGCGCTGGGTGCGCGGATCCTGCCGAAAAAAAAAAAAACGAAGCGCAGGCTCCCGCGCTTCTTTGTGATTTGGCCCCCGGGTGGGCCAAGTCCCGGGGGCATGCGGGGTTAATGAAAATGTATGTGGGGGGGCCTCTAAGGCCCCCCCAAGCCCCGGGGACCGCCACCCCCCGGGGCTTTCAATTAAAATGCTGCGGGAGGGCTCTGGGCCCTCCCGCAGCCCCGGGGACCGCCACCCCCCGGGGCTTCTTTTTTTTTTTAGATAACCTGTGGGGGGGGGGCTCGAGCCCCCCCACATGCCCCGGGGACCGCCAGCTCCCCGGGGCACTAAATAATAAAATGTGGGGGTCCGTTTAGGACCCCCGAGCCCCGGGGACCACCACCTTCCCGGGCTGTGAACAGGATGGGAGGGGGGCCGCGCGGCCCCCCTCCTGGAGCCCTTGATGGCCCTGGGGACCGCCACCCCCCAGGGCCGGCTCCTGCAGTGTCCCGGGGTGCCTACCCCCGGGACACTGCTGTGTGCAATGGCAGGACGGGAGCCTCGCGGCTCCCGTCCTGCCATTGCAAACTGCTTTGCTTCATTGAAGCGAGAGCAGGGAATTCTGCTCTCGCTTCAATGAAGCAAAGCAGAGTTGCTTTCCATAAGGGGAGCTGCATGTCAGCAGCTCCCCTTATGGAAAAGCAATACCGGCTCCCGCAGGACGCGGGGAGCCGGCGGGACTGTGGGGGGGATTGGGGACCCCCCCACAGTCCCCAACCAGAGGCCAGGCCCCGGGGGATGGGGTCCCGGGGGCCATTAGTGGCCCGGGAGGGGGGCCACACGGCCCCCCTCCCCTACAAATAAAAATTAAAAAAAAATGTAAAGGCCGGCCCCGGGGGATGGGGTCCCCGGGGCCATAAGTGGCCTAAGGAGGGGGCCACGCAGCCCCCCTCCAATATTTTTAAATAAAAAAACAAAGCGGGCATGCCCTAGGGGATGGGGTCCCCGGGGCCAATAGAGGCCCAGGGAAGGGGGACCACGCGGCCCCCTTCCCGTTTTTTTTTATTTAAAAAAAAAAAAATCCTCAGGCCCCGGGGGATGGGGTCCCTGGGGCCAAAAGTGGCTGAGGGAAGGGGGCCACGCAGCCCCCCTCCCATACAAAAAAAAAAAACAAGATCGGCATCGCGGCGGAGGCCCCGCCCCCTCCCTGCAGCAGTCTGCAAACGCGCCCCCTGGCGCGTTTTAAGAAGGGGAAGTAATTCCCCTTGAATACTGGGGGTCCCTGGGGGCCAAGTAGCCCACCAGGAACCTCCAGTATGCGCCAGGGGGCTGTGTTGCAGAGAGGTGTACAGAGGCCGCGCCCCTTTTTACACCTCTCTGCAACGCAGCTCTGTGGCGCTTTTTGGAGGTACCTGGTGGGGTAGTTGGACTCCAGGGACCCTCAGGATTCAAGGGGACTTAATCCCCCAACTTAAAACGCGCCACGGGGCGCGTTTGCACAGTGGTGAAGGGAGGGGGCGGGGCTTCAGGTGACATGTGTGCAAACAGGCCCCGTGGCGTGTTTTAAGTTCAGGAATTAATTCCTCTTCAATCCTGAGGGTCCCTGGGGACCAACTAGCCCACCAGGTACCTCCAGTAAGCGCCACGGAGCTGCGTTGCAGAGTGTTGTAAAAGGGCGTGGCCTCTGAACACCTCTCTGCAACGCAGCTCTCTGGCGCATACTGGAGGTACCTGGTGGGATAGTTGGCCCCTAGGGACCCTCGGGAATGTGGAGGAATTAATTCTCCAACTTAAAACGCGCCACAGGGTGTGTTTGCAGACATGTCACCTCAGGCCACACCCCCTTCCTTCACCATTGTGCAAATATTCCTCTAAAATCAGCCGAACTACGAATTCCGATTTACTCACCTGTTATCAGGAGAGAACCCAGTGCTGCATCTTTTAGCCCAGCACTGACCCTGAAAAGTAATTCTAACCGTACTTACCAGTAACTTGAATTTCCTTCCATAGGCTAACATTGACTGGTTTCACTTGGAAATTCTTCTAAGTGTGGAGTTTTGGAACTTTATAATATTCCTCTAAAATCAGCCGAACTACGAATTCCGATTTACTCACCTGTTATCAGGAGAGAACCCAGTGCTGCATCTTTTAGCCCAGCACTGACCCTGAAAAGTAATTCTAACCGTACTTACCAGTAACTTGTATTTCCTTCCATTGGAATCCATTGTCTGGTTTTCAGCAGAAAAGTTTCAAAGTGTCGATTTTCACAAACTGCAAATATTCCTTAAAAATCGCCTGTATGACTTAAACGCATTCTTTCAACTGTTTACAGGAGATGCACCAGTGCTGGATCCAGGATCCACCACTGAGTAAGAAAAAGTAACGATAACACTACTTACCTGCTAAGTGAATTTCCTCCCATAGGATAACATTGGTGATTCTATGTGAAAAAGTTTCTAAGTGTCAACTTTTAAAATACAATAATATTCCTTAAAAATCACTACTGTAACCAAAACGCTTTTACTCAACTGTTTACACGAGATGTCCCAGGACTGAATCTAGGATCCAGTCCTGTGGTTAGAAAAGTAATCCATAAAGTAACTAATTGCATTTAACTAGAAATTCACATTGAGCTCAATGTTGCATTGTGTTTGAAATTGTGTTGCCCATTGCAACAACTGTAACTACTGTACTTAAAAGTCTATTGCCTATTTGCAAAGTATTTAAACTAAAGTAATTCATTCTGAGAAAGTATATTTTGTAATGTAATGTATAATGTAATTACAATGTTATTTAAAAAATAAAATATCTAAAAATAAATAGTTTAAAAAAATGTAGTAAATCAGTATCAAAAAAATAAAGATAACAATTAATACATTTAAAAATTGTCATTTACAAAACCTTTGAAATTCACTGACAAAAACCATAGGTTTCAGACATGTTATAGTTAGGAATTAGCATTTAAAAAACCTTTGAAATTCACTGAAAAAACCATAGGTTTCAGGCACGTTATAGTTTGAAATTAGCATTTAAAAAACCTTTCAAATTCACTGAAAAAACCATAGGTTTCAGGCACGTTATAGTTAGAAATTAGCATTTAAAAAACCTTTGAAATTCACTGAAAAAACCATAGGTTTCAGACACGTTATAGTTAGAAATTTGCATTTAAAAAACCTTTGAAATTCACTGAAAAAACCATAGGTTTTAGGGACAGTTATAGTTAGTTGGACATTGCACTCGTACAAAACCCGTGAAATTCCCCCGTTATAGTTAGTTCAGCTAACTATAACTCGCGCCCCGCAATGCACTGCTGATGACGTCACATATTACATCACTCATGACATGGTCAGTGACATCACTGATGACATCACTGATGACATCATCCATGTGATAATTTCATGCATCTTCTCACATCCTAATATAACTTTTGATACACCCACTCTAAATTACAGACTGCCATTCTCAAAACCATAGACACTCCAACACCAATAACGACATACCCACTCACTGATTCTTAGGTCTACACACACATCCACTCACTCACCTGTACAGTCATACTTACGGTCACTCAGTACAGGACTATCATATGCACTCATACACCTACATAGACACTCACACACCGCCACTCATCCATAGAGGTACTCACACACCTAGTCAGTCATGCAAATAATTAATCACACTGCCATTTACTCACCTATACAGTTATACACACACCAGCTCACTTACTCATACAAATACTAGCACATTCTTACGCTCTTATACAATCACTAATACAAGTACACACTCATCCATACAGCCACTCTCACAATCACACACTCTCACTTATACCCATTTATATACTCCAACACACATATATACTGCCTTTCACATATGTAGTTACTCACACATGTACCACTGAGATATACATTCACTCACTAACACACCCATACACACACTCACCCACCCATACAGTCCATCACAGATGCACTCTTGAAACCATGCACCCAGTGAATCACCCACTGATACATCTATGTGCAGTCACACACACCCCATCCACACAAACACTCAGGCACCCATACAGATACTCAGACAACCAATCAATAACTCATATAGACACTCATGTAGCTATTTACAAACCCATGCAGCCACTTACACACCAACAGACAGACGGATAAAGACATTCACACAGTTTAGTCACTAACCCATGCATTTAGTAAGATACGTTTAATCACTCACATAGAGTCAGTCACGCACCTACTAAATCATCCATCCAGACACTTATACACCCACTCATTATTCAATACACCTTGGCATATATATTAAACATATTTAAACTTTATAGAAACACACAGTCACTGCATGATGTCATCAGTGATGTCATTTGAGATGTCATCAGTGATGTCATCAGTGATGTCACTGACCATGTCATGAGTGATGTAATATGTGACGTCATCAGCAATGCATTGCGGGGGCGCGAGTTATAGTTAGCTGAACTAACTATAACGGGGGAATTTCACGGGTTTTGTACGAGTGCAATGTCCAACTAACTATAACTGTCCCTAAAACCTATGGTTTTTTCAGTGAATATAGATATATATATTACCTACTGGAGGTCACCAGCAGGTAGTTATAGTTAGGACGACGTTTCCATAGGAAAAGCATTTTTTGATGTGCTTATAACTTTGGCGTCAAGGGGGGCTAAGAAAAAAGGGGGGTCCCAAAACATGTTTTCTCCATGCAATTTCCATAGGAAACTTTAGACAAGGCTACAGGTCAAACTGCAGAACGGAATTAAGCCAAATTTGGCACAGAGAAAGGTCTTGGTCCAGAAAGCACGCTTTTGTTTAAATTGGGTAAATCCATTCAGTAGTTTTAGAGAAATATCAAATTTGCCAGATATCGATATTTAAGAATTCTGACATCTGATTGGCTGAAGCGTTACGAGCATGAGCTTGCGGCTGATTGGCTGCGAACTGTTGAAACCAGGAAGTGTTGGCAGCCATTTTGTGATTCAGTCCGTCAGCTCACAACTCTCCCTCTACAAGGCATCAGGTCCGTAGTTCTACCTCTGCGAGGCAACACTAAAAATATACTGCAGCTCTGTCTGTGCGATACCCCTTTCACGGTCCCTCTCCCCACATCACCAGCTCGCGGCTAGGCCTTTAGAAGTGAGTCTGTCGGCTCGCAGCTCTGCGACTGCGAGCTGTGAGCCATTTTGTGACTCAGTCCGTCAGCTCGCATCTCTCCCTCTAAAAGGCATCTGATCCGTAATTCTACCTCTGCGAGGCAATACTGAAAATATCCCGCAGGTCTGTCTGAAATACTCCTTTTACGCTCCCTCTCCCCACATCATCAGCTCGCAGCTATGCCTTTAGAATGCAGTCCGTCGGGCCCACAGCTCTACCTCGGTGAGCCACCTCGTTAGCTCGTAGCTGTGTCTGTGCTAGCAGGCCCGTTGGCCCGTTACTCTCCCTCTGCGAGTTAGCCCGTCGGGTTGCAGCGCGGAGGGCTCGCAGCTGTATCTCTGCGAGCCAGCCCGTTAACTGATAGCTGTGTATCTGCTAGCAGGCCTGTTGGCCCATTGGTCTCCCTCTGCGAGTCAGGCCACAGCTCTCCCTCTGCGAGCCGGTACGGTGCTGTGCTTTTGCGAGCCAACGGCTCGGAGGTCTCCCTCTGCGAGCTGAGCCCACAGGCCGCAGCTCTTCCTCTGCGAGCCTGCCCGACGGCCCGCAGGTGTCCCTCTGCTAGCCGAATCGCAGCTGACACTCTGCGAGCTGAAATTGGGAATATAAGGCGGCTCTAAAAAAAGCCCTTCTGTTTATTAGTTGGAGCTACATGTAAGTGCGAATGCACAGCTTCAGGTTAATCAGGAAAATTCGGTTTCCCTCATCTGTGAAGTGTACTCCATCACTTCTGTAGATATCAGCGATATCAAAACGTATGTTGTTGTTGTAAATCGACCCCATTCTATGGTCTCTGAGGTATGCAGACACAGCTTTGTTGACATTCTTCATAGATTTTTCAATCTTATGACAAAATTGGTTTTACCATTTCCACTTCTGTCTTTGGCATATATTGGAATATACAAAGACAGTTTGAGGCAAAAGTAACTTCAATTGTCCAAAGGTGACCTTCATAAGCATTTTCAAACCTACCCAGTCAATGTGCCTAGGTCGTTACCACCACAGTGCACAATCATGAGATCAGGGTGTTGGAGATGCAAACAGGTTTTAACCAAAGGGAGCAATTGGTGCCACTTCAATCCTCTCTGTGCAAACCATTTAATGTACACATTTTGTAAACCTAGGTCTAAGTCAATACGTCTCTATTCTGCATACTTCTTGCACCAGAAAACATAGCTATGTCCTACAATCCACACTAGCATTTTGAAGGTATGGCTAGAAGATATGGATAAATGTCTGTAGCTCATGCAGTCCGTTCATAGAATAAGAGATATGTTTAAACATGGGGAACTACTTTTTTTTTTACATACAAAACGTTAACGGCTTGGGAGATGAAATGTATTGTTTCCTAAAAAGTAGGGTGTATATTAGTTTTGATGAAAAGCATCTGTGTGATTGGTTAATAAAAAAGCAGTTTATACGTGGAGTACATATTATCGAATGAAATTTGCTCAGCTCAACCACACCTGCTAATTGTATTTGGAAGGTGCAGTTCAAACTTGAAAGAATGGTGAACTTTTGACCTCCACGTGCCGTTAAATGTTGGAGAAAATGTTGCAAAAAAATATATTGGTAGGTTTAAAAAAATGATGAACTTTTAACCTGCACGTGTCGTAGAATGTTCTAGAAAGTGTTGATACAATACCTTGAACTTTTCACCTGTATGTGTCCTTAACAAAACAGTTTATATGGAAAGTTCAAAAATAAGCAATAAAGAGAGGTTTTGCAATCTAAAAAAAATAAGGAACTATTCTGATTTGTTCTTTACATGGATTTATGTGTGGAGCAACAGGGAAATTGTGCCATTACTGGTTCCATTCTTGATGAAAGCGGTGCATTACATGTACTGTGTGACAAGAAAAGAATTGCATGCGTTTGTGACATTTGAAATCTGCATACCAACTACGAAGGTAAATTAGAAATTAAGAAGGTGTGTTATGTGCGGGGGTGTATCCCTTTGGCAAGCTCCGCCTCTGTGAGCCAGACATTGTTTTTGCATAGGTGCTGGATGACATCTGATGCAGCCCCATCACCTATGCAGTCTGATGTGTCAGGGGCATACAGCCATGCAGCCATCACCCCGCCACACACACCGGACACAGAACCCGTATGAGGGGAGTTTTGTACCACATTGCCTTCATTGCTGATGTTCTGTGATTGATATGTGTGTGGGCTGCATTGTGGGGGAATTGCCTGTGCACGGATGGCGATGCACACACACATGTTGGTATGTGGAGCCAGGTGCCCGTGCGGCCTTGCACTGCTTGTGCTATCCCACTTAGTCTCTCTCCCTCGCTCTCTCCCGCCCTGTCATAGCAAACTTGTGAAAGCGATGGGTGCGCGGCTCTCAGCGCGGCACTCGAGTACTTCTTAAGTCGTTCAAACACCGAGGGGAATATTCTCAAGGACATATCGCCGAGTTAACGGCACTTTATCGCAACCAAAATGGTGATAAATTTAACGCACTATTCACAAGCTGGAGCAAACAGTCCATATCACCAGTTTACCAGCGATAGCAGCCTCAAAAAGCATCGTCACGGATGAGTCCGGCAAATATTGCTACTGAGATGTAGAGTAGGCGTTCTCGTGCAAAAAGCAGCGAACACATCACTACGCAAGTGTCTCAACCACCAACAAGATCGTTGAAGAGAGTACAAAACAGGCGATAAGGTGCGTTAGTAGCAGAAAGTTTACACCTGCTCTGAGCTGGTGTAAAGTCGGACTACAACCTGCAATATGAAAGGGAGCCCACCCAGAGCCATACGTGAATGACAACAGATGCAATGGAGCCAACGATCATGCAGCTCGGACACCCAACACTGCTCCGACACCCCTCGCCACCAGCCCCTTGTCCGCCATCCCCCTCACCCCCCCACACAAACAAATGTGACAGCAACGTTAGGAAATCTGGAACGTAACAAATTATCTGATGTCGCACAATTATAGTAAAGAAAATGCATGTGAGGTTGGACAAATAAGAATCTCAGTCATCTATAGATTTACATATAAAACATTTTATTTAAACAAAACAACAAAATAAAAGTAGGTACAGGTATGGCGTGTCATCCCTCGACAATTTGTGAATCACAGCCTGCAAGACAAAAATAAAGATAAGATTGTGCGTCATGCGTCCATGAAAGGAGAGAGAGAGAGAAAGAGAGAAAGAGTGAGAGAGAGGAAGAGACAGAGAAAGAAAGAGTGAGACAGAGAGGAAGACAGAGAAAGAGAGAGAGAGGAAGAGATAGAGAAAGAGAGAGAGAGTGAGATACAAGGAAGTGAGAGAGAAAGAGAGAAACAGTGTGAGAGAGGTAGAGAGAGAGAGAAAGAGTGAGACAGAGAGGAAGAGAGAGAGAAAGAAAGAATGAGAGAGGAAGAGACATAGAAAGAGAGAAAGAGTGTGAGAGAGAGAAAGGAAGAGATACAGAGTGAGAGAGAGAAAGAGTGTGAGTGACAGAAAGGAAGAGATGGAGAGGGAGAGTGAGTGTTGACACTGGAGAAAATCCTTACAGCTCACCTTTCTGCCACCGGTGTGTCTCCAACCACGTGCCGGGACATAGTGGAGTCTTGAAGTTTAGTCATCTGAAACATAGTATAGAATGAGTAATGGCAGAGTACATACAACTGCACACGCCTAATTCTCTGTTTCTCCCCTGCGCACGCAGGCTGCTGCACCCCATCGACTCCCGCCGCCCAGAGGTGTCTGCCCACCTCTGCGAACATAGGCTGCTGTATCCCATCCACTCCCACTGCCCAGAGGTGTCTGCCCGCTGCTGTGCACCCAGGCTGGTGCACCCCATCCAGTCCCACTGCCCGGAGGTGACTGCCCATTCCTGCGCACCCAGAGTGCTGCATCCCGTCCACTCCCACTGCCTAGAGGTGTCTGCCCGCTCCTGTGCACCCAGGCTGCTGCACCCCATCCACTTCCACTGCTCGGAGGTGTCTGCCCGCTCTTGTGCACCCAGGGTGCTGCACACTATCCACTCGCACCGCCCAGAGGTGACTGCTCGCTGCTGCGGAAATAAGGCTCTCTGCTCACCTTCCGCCACCGGCGTGTGTCTAAGAGGGTCCACCACGTGCTGAAGCAACCTCCTCAGGCGCAAGTTGCGTACACGCGGTCAAGCCGAGCTCACAATTCAGAGCGGGTGTTGATTGCAGGATGGCCACGCATCATCGCAGGCTGCACACGCGCTCAGTGGAACTGAAGTCATCGCCTCGTGGCGGGAGGTCCGTGTCGGGGGGGTCGTAAATCTGGGAATCACAGCCTGCTAGACAAAAAGCAAGATAATATTGTGCGTCATGCGTCCATCAAAGGAGAGAGAGAGAGGAAGAGAGAGAGAAAGAAAGAAAGAGAGAGGTAGACAGAGAGAAAGAGTGAGAGAGAGGAAGAGAGAGAGAAACAGTGAGAGAGAGGAAGAGAGAAACAGTGTGAGAGAGAGGAAGAGATAGAGTGATAGAGAGAGGAAGGGAGAGAGAAAGAGTGTGAGGGAGAGAAAGGAAGAGATGGAGAGGGACAGTGAGTGCCGACACTGTGGACAAAACCCTCACAGCTGACCTTTCCGTCACCGGTGTGTCTCCAACCACGTGTAGGGACATAGTGGAGCCCTCAAGCTTACTCATCTGAAACGTAGTATGGAATCAGTAATGGCAGAGTACATACAACTGCACACGCCTAATTCTCTGTCCCGCCTTTGTGCATCCAGGCTGCTGCACCCCATCCACTTCCACTGCCCAGAGGTGTCTGCTTGCCGCTGCGCACCCAGGCTGCTGCATCCCATCCACTTCCCAGAGATGTCTGCCCGCTGCTGCGCACCCAGGCTGCTGCACCCCATCCACTCCCACTGCCCGGAGGTGACTGTCTGCCGCTGCGCACCCAGGCTGCTGCACCCCATCCACTCCCACTGCCCGGAGGTGACTGCCCGCCGCTGCGCTAACAAGCCTGTCTGCTCACCTTTCGCAACCTGCATGTAGAAAAGAGGGCCTACCACGTGCCGCTGCAAGCCCCAAGCCCTGGGCCCGCGGACACCTCACCCTGCATGTCATGCAGCCCCGCTCCGCAGGCCACCAGGTCTCACATTTGGTGCTGGGTCTTGTTTTCGCCATGGCAGAGGACATACCAGTGCACCAGGCTTTTCATCGCAGGCTCCACACCCGCTTAGCCCTTGCGGTTCCACTAACTCTGTGACCAGCGAGGCGACGCCACGTGCCGGTAGGCCTGCGCTGTCTGATGGCTCAGGCCTACACTGCGGTCCAGCAGGGCACACAAAACCTGAGCTGTCCAGACCGCCGGGACGGGCCATCACCGCAGGCTGTACACCCGCTCAGCAGTTATGGTACCCGTACCTCAGTAGACTGAAAGTCACCGTCCCGGTGTGCCTGTGCCGGCCGCAGTGTATCCGGTGCGAGCAACTCTGAAATGGCGTCGAGCACGTGCGCCCGGTCTTTTTTATTGGCAGGGTGACGTGTCTTGTGACGCGTGTGCTGGATGGGTGTGGTGTGGGTGTATACTAGCCGTGAGGGAGTGGCTGTGGCATACTGACAACTAGGGTGTGACCAGCAGATCACTGCAATGAAAATCTGGGCCATGTAGCGTTGTTGTCCTTCCCTGCAAGCGTAAGCGGAGTGGGCTGGCCTGGCATATGCCAGTCCTGTGTGAGGCTGTGAAGAATGACTCCGGAGCTATGGGCGTGGCTCCGTCCTGGGCTGTATGAGGAAACAACTGATGCAGGTGTCCTTGTTGTAGTGCTGACGTCACCCGGGTCGCAAGCGCCAATGTGTCACTCTGTGAGCCAAGTCCCACAACATGGCCAACATGGAAGGTACGGGGAATCACTGACCCTACATTCATCCATAGTTCCACACATGAAAGATGGTGGACATGACGCATCTGTGTGGATATGAATGTTTATTGCACATTCAGTGGAGTGTTGCAGCTGTAGCAATACAGGGCCATGGAAAGTTTAAGTTTCAGTTTTTGGCACATGGAGGGCAGCCAATTAGAGCCAAGCTTGTGTTCGGGGTTAGGCTGCGCCGACATATGTACTTATAGAATTACTCCGCCAATCCCCAAGCACTTATAAATTCACTATACACTCTCCTTGCAGTACTCTAATGATCCAGTCTCTACGTATGTACTTGTACAATGACCGAGAGAAGGTTACATAACCGAAGTTTTCCCCACTGCCAGAGGTAACATGGTTGCATACGCTGTCCACAGCACAATGTAATGTGGTAGGGCCCAGGGGCGGCATCTTGCATACATAATGAACACACGGACACAGATAGATAGTGGAACTGGGTACGGGCACGTGCGCTCGACTCATTTTTATTACCAGGGTCACATGTCCAGTGACGTCTGTGCTGGATGCATGTGGGGTGAGTGTAAGCCAGCCCTCTGGGAATGGTTGGTGCTGGCAACAAGTACAACAGTAATCATTGGATCAGACACATAGATTCAATCATAAAGGGTCAATGATTTGTGCTGCACTAAGGTAGGGGCAACAGATGTAAAATAATACACACAAGATTGTATCGTAAAGGGTCCATGACTTGTGGTGCACTGAGATAGGGGCATCAGAAACATTCAGCGTGTGCGCAGCCAGCGATGATGCGTGGTGCGGGCGAGCCGCACTGGGAGCAATGTCTGTTGCCTACTGGACTGAGTCATCTGCAATCGCGACTCGATCTGAATTGTGAGCCCTGCTATCCGCAGTGTAGATCGAAGGCAGTAGTCAGCATAGACATCGAAGAATGCTTTTAGTCACTTCCTGTTTACAAAATTCGAGGACATAGAGTACAATTCTGCGCGAATAAATATATCAAGACTGAATTCAAATTGTGTGCTCTGCTAACCGCAGTGTAGGTGTATGGAACAAAAGATGAAACATTTATGGAATACACTGTCGAAATATGTAGGTTTCAGGGACGTTATAGTTAGTTGCCGACTGGACTCTGAAATTAATGAATGAAGACTGAATTTGAATTGTGAGCCCTGCTGACCGCAGTGTAGGCCGGAGGCAGTGGTCAGGAAGGGCCTACAGCCACGTGGCGTTGACTTGAGCTGCATACATTTAGTGGTAGGTGTGGCACTCAGCATGTGCGCAGCCAGCGATGATGCAATGTGTCTTGCCTACTGGACTGCGTCATCTGCAATCGCGACTCGATCTGAATTGTGAGCCCTGCTGACCGCAGTGTAGATCGAAGGCAGTAGTCAGCATAGACATCAAGGAATGCTTTTGGTCACTTCCTCTTGACAAAATTCGAGGACATAGAGGACAATTCTGTCTGCAATTAATAAATCAAGATTGAATTCAAATTGTGAGCTCTGCTGTCCGCAGTGTAGACTGCCATTCAGTGTTCCATTGGACTTGCAAGATGAAGTTGGTCATTGTACTAAAGCTAAACTGATATAAAACAAGTTCTTGAAGCAAGGATACTAAAAGGATATTATGTAGGTTTTAGGGACGTAATACTTAGTTGCCTACTGGACTCTGCAATTAATGAATCAAGAGTCAATTTTAAATGTGAGTCCTGATGACCGCAGTGTAGGCCGGAGGCAGCGGTCAGCAAGGGCCCACAGCCACGTGGCGTTGAGTTGAGCTGTACAGTTAGTGTCACCTGAAGCAACCAGCGTGTGTGGAGCCTGCGATGATGCGTGGTCCGGGCGGGCCGCACTGGTAGCAATGTCTTTTGCCTAATGAATTCTGTCTTAATAAGTCCACGTGGCGTTGACTTGTGGTGCACTGAGTTAGTGGCACCTGAAGCACTCAGCATGTGTGCAGCCTGCGATGATGCGTGGTCCGGCCGGGCCACACTGGTAGCAATGTCTTTTGTCTAATGAATTCTGCCTTAATAAGGCTACGTGGCGATGACTTGTGGTGCACTGAGTTAGTGCCACCTGAAGCACTCAGCGTGTGCGCAGCCTGCGATGATGCGTGGTCCGGGCGGGCCGCACTGGGAGCAATGTCTCTTGCCTACTGTACTGCGTCATCTGCAATCGGGACTCGATCTGAATTGTGAGCCCTGCTGTCCGCAGTGTAGATCGAAGGCAGTAGTCTGCACAGACATAAGTCTGTGGTGCTCTGCTGGTGGGTTCGCAGGGTGCCTGTGTCGAGGAGGCCGGCGGTCACGGCGGAGGCCTCGTGGCAGGGTGAGGGCTGCCGCCCTGGCAGACGCTTTGGCCTTCCCACAAGTGAACCACGCCCAGAGCCCCAGCCTATTTATTCATACTCCTACGCTGGAGTGGGCTACATTGGACCAGCCCACTCCGCTTCCGCTTCCAGGGGGGGGGACAACACAGCTACATGGCCGAGATCTTCCCCACTGCCTGAGGTAACATGGTTGCGTCTATTGTCCACAACACTACAAACACCAGCAGTATATGTCCACATGGAGAGGTTTGTGCTCTGCATAGTGAGGTCTGTCCACCACATCACCGCTACACTTGGTATTGTGTGCATTTTTATTGATGGGTGACTTGCGTCCTTCACACATACTTGGTTGGCACATCTCCCAACATTCAGCTATTGTGTGGCTGAGGGACCATGCCATTTTTGGAGGGTCCGCTGTCCTGTTCTGCGCTGCCTCGGTGGTAGTAGGGAGGGGGATGTCCTGAGGGTGATGGCAGTGGGTGTTGTGGCCTTCTTGGGTGTTGGAGCTGCATGGTCAGTAGGTCTATGACATGTGTTGGTCTTTAGATGTGGTTATGGGCTGGGCTCCCTTTCACACTGTAGGTAGTCATCCTGCTTTACACCAGTAAAAGGCAGATGTTAAATTCTTACTGCTAACGCAGCTTATCGCCTGTTTTTGGATCGCACCCCAGATTTGGCTGCTCGTTGAAAATATCGGGAAGTGGTGTTCTCGTGTTATTTTTGCACGGGAACGCCAACTCTGCATATTATTAGCGTTAGTTGTCGCTCTCATTTGTGGCTAATTTTTTTGCGGAAGCGATTGTTGGAAAACTGGCGATATCGGCTGTTTTCACTAGGTTGAGAATGGAATGATAATTTAAAATCACTGAAAAAACCATAGGTTTAATGAACATTATAATTAGAAATTAGCATTTAAAAACGTTTGAAATTCAATGAAAAACCATAGGTTTCAGGCACGTTATAGTTAGAAATTAGCATTTAAAAAACCTTAGAAATTCACTGAAAAAACGATAGGTTTCAGGGACGTTATAGTTAGAAATTAGCATTTAAAAAACCTTTCAAATTCACTGAAAAAACCATAGGTTTCAGGGACGTTATAGTTAGGTGGACATTTCACTCGTACAAAACCATAGAAATTCCACTGTTATAGTTAGTTCAGTTAACTATAACTCGCGCCCCGCAATGCACTGCTCATGACGTCACATATTACATCATTCATGGCATGATCAGTGACATCACTGATGACATCTCAAATGACATCACTGATGACATCATCCACGTGATAATCTGATGCACCTCATCACACCCTAATATAACCTTTAATACACCCACTGTAAAATACACACTACTATTTTCGAAACCCTCCACACACCAATACCAGTTACTACATACTCACTCACTGATTCCTAGGTCTGCACACACATCCACTCATTCACCTATACAATCACTTATACATGCAGTAACTTATCAATACAACACTATCATATGCACTAATACACCTATTCAGACACTCACACACCGACACTCATCCATGGAGTTACTCACACACCTAGTCAGTCATGCAAAGAATCAATCACAATCCCATTTACTCACCTAAACAGTTATACACACACCACCTCACTAATTCATACAGACAGTAACGCATAGTTACTCTCTTATGTAATCACTGAAACAAGTACAGACTCATCCATACATGCCACTCTCACAATCACTCACTCACATATAGTTATTTATATACACCATCACTCACATATACTTCCTTTTACATATGTAGTTACTCACATATGTACCACTGAGACATCCATTCACTCACCAACACACCCATACACACACTTACCCACCCATACAGCCCTTCACAGATGCACTCTTGAACCCATACACCCAGTGAATCACCTACTCACACATCTATGCACAGAGTCACACACCTCCAACCCACCCCACACACACTCAGTCCCCCATACAAATACTCAAGCAAACGATAAATAACCCATATAGACACTAATGTAGCTACTGACCAACCCATGTAGCAGCTTACACAACAACAGACAGACTGATACAGACATTCACACACTTTAGTCACTAACCCATGCATTCAGTAAGACACGTTTAATCAGTCACTTATACAATCAGTTACATACCTCCTAAATCCTCCATCCAGACACTTATACACCCACTCATTCTTCAATACACCTTGCCATATATATAAAACATATTTAAACTTTACAGAAACACACAGTCACTGGATGATGTCATCAGTGATGTCATTTGAAATGTCATCAGTGATGTCACTGACCATGCCATGAATGATGTAATATGTGACATCATGAGCAGTGCATTGTGAGGCGCGAGTTATAGTTAACTGAGCTAACTATAACAGTGGAATTTCTATGGTTTTGTACTAGTGAAATGTCCACCTAACTATAACGTCCCTGAAACCTATGGTTTTTTCAGTGAATATATATATATATATATATATATATATATATATATATATATATATATATATATATATATGTAAAATAGGTAATATAGACAATGGGCAAGGACCCCACTACTACATAATGATGTCATTGACAAGAGTACCAAGCCGAATGAGCCAGACAACTGGGAAAAAGGAAATGGAGTGTGGGCAGCAACACACACAGAGGGAAACGAAACGTCCGCTGGCACAAGAAAACAAGGCCAATAGACTGATGGAGCTGCAAAAAGACCCAGAAGGTTATATCGTGAAAGAAGACTGCAGGGTGAAAAATCTCAGTAGAGAGAAATCAAGACCTACATTCATGTCCATGAGGAGTAGGATACGAAGGCCTCTAACAATCAATAGTGAAACAGACAGAGGAGGACCTGGCTGGGGCTTCGGACGAGCAAGAGAGGGTACATCCTCTGCAAATAATAGCATGCATGATAAGCAGAACCCAACAAGGGTAGCAGAACATACAAGAGTACAAGTGTAGAGTACAGGGACGAGTGTCTATACAGGAGGTCGGAAACAGAAAAAGTGCAGGCAGTATAAATCTATCGGAAGAAAATCCTGCAAAATAGTACGTACTGACAGCGCGAAAGCGTATCAGTATATACCTGTCCATGAAGGTAAAAACACTTTCCACAGCTACCAAGGGGGTCGTAAGACACAACAGAAGAAAAGAACTCTCAAGAAGAGATATCACAAAATCAAAGAACTGGTACAACTAACCCTGAATGGGCTAGACACATAAATATGTTCTGTGTAGGAAAAAAGAGAAACCTTCGAAGAAAAGAACGGTCGAGAAAAGGAACCAAGTTCCTGACGAACCACTCTAAAAGAAAAGGAAAATAAAGGGTCAGAGACCTTAGCTAAAACAGTTAAACAACAGCCAGCCCACAGAACAAGTAGTCTAAGGTGAGGGCTGAAGACTAAAGGGATAGACAGTTAGAGGCCATGGCGCTAGCTGACCTCGAAGAGTGGTGCGTGTGGTAACAAGAAGGGACGAGGTATGTCCCCAAAGCAAAAAAACGGACATCGGTCTGCAAGGATGAAGCAGCCAAAGAGTCCAAGGGCGGAGGTACAAGAGAGCAGGTCCTTGAATTGCTGGACTCACAAGAGGAGTCAGAGCAACTGCCACAACCTGAAATGAAAGCAAACCAGCAGAAAAAAAGGGGAGGGGAAGAAAACATCGTCACAGTTCCACGAGTGAAATGAAATATATAAGTTACTATATATATATATATATATATATATATATATATATATATATATATATATATATATATATATATATAGTGTTGTTTTACATAGGATTGTATAAACAAGCACCACAGATGCCCGAGAAAGGAGCGGCCAGTCCATTTCGTCCGGAATATCAACAGCATCCCGCTAAAGCAGTGCAAGGCACACTGACAGGGGTACAAGACACTGCAGGGAGGGAACTATAACATGCGTCCCAAAACACTATTAGGGAAAGAAGAAAGTGTCACGAACACTGATTAATACCATGAGAAAGCGAAAGGAATACTCACTGGAAGGAGGGGAGCTAAAGAAGAGAAACACCCTAATAGGGTGCAAGGCAAAAAGCCATGTGCACAATGTTTCAGTGTACAATAGAAAATATCCTATAAGGGATACTAAAATACCATAAGTACACCCAGGAACGCCTATGAGGCATTTCACAAGGAACAGGGAACAAGGCAATAGTGCATCCGCACAAAATAACATAATAATGATTACTTGCATGAAGTCTGGAAAGAAGAAAACCTCCCATACCATAGGGATTGAAACACAAAACAAAAATCAACTCCAATACGTCTTGACGGTTAGGAAGAAAAAAGAACATCTGCCGGAGCCAGGAACACCTCACCGGGACCACCCGAAGGTGGAATGTTTATAAAAGAACCGGAAGCCAGAAGCCTACCAATGGCTCAATAGAAAGAAAAAAGAGCATCCCCCAACTAACTAAGTGTGTGTGGAGCTAGGGAAGCAAGTACGCTGGGAAGGCGGACATAAATAGTACACAGAGTTAAGAGGCCACACCGCCCGACTGTCCTGAAACTGCTGTAATGCAGAGTCAGCATGGGTGCTGAATAGACAGACGCCATCAAAGGGCATGTCAATCAAGGTGTTTTGGACAGCCTCCGAAAACCCTGAGGTGTGCAATCAGGCACGTTGACGTAGGGCAACCGAAGAGGCAATAGCCTGGCCTACGGAGTCTGGCGTATCCACACCACATTGAATGATTAGTTTAGCTGCTTGTTGACCTCCCGTATTATCGGGGCAAGATTGCTCCAGGTCTCATCCAGAAAGGAGGGCAGCAGACGTGCCAATGAGTCCCACAATTTAGGGGAAAAACGTCCAAGGACGCAAGAAGTATTAAGGGATCGCAGTGTAGAACTGGTGGAGGAGAAAATAGGACTGTCGCAAGTGTCTAGCCTTCTGGACTCTGTCTGGAGGGACAGTACAAAGAGGGTTGATATTCTGTGCGGCCGAAGCGGCCTTTACAACAAAACTATGATAAGTAGTATGGCGAAGGAGACAGACCGGATCACCGGGAGTCGAACGGTGTCTGTGAGAAATAGAGCGATCCGCAGGGGCCTCTGTATTGGGTTTAGCCTAAGCCCCCAAGAAAATGTCAAATAGAGCTTCACTATAAGGAAGCACTGGCTCTACCCCTGTCTGGCCTTGATAGAGGATGCCAAGTAAGGGATCAGTCGTCATTTCCACAGAAGGAAGTGTCATATCCTAAATGAAAGAAACTCGTTTGAGCATGTCAGCTAGAGAGGAGCAAGGCCAGGAGGGAAAAAGAGGCCCGAGACTGGGGAAGACTCCACGCCACTAGCTTCACCCAACTCAGTCAGCCAACTGTCCTCCTCAGCGTCAGGAATGGGGTGGGGAAACTCCAAATCCTCTCAATCACTTCCATAATCGTGTTCCTCAGAAGGAAAAACAGGCGGGGACTCTGAGCTGAGCAAAGAGGCCCGAGTCGGGTGGCTCCACCGGTGCTGCATTAGTCGCCGTCCGGCGCCGAAGCTGCGACGCCTCTGTGTCAGAAAGGGGAGTCGTGTGGTGTCAATCAGCACTGCCTGTGTCGGAGTTGGTTGATCGGACCCAGGCGCTGAAGGTGGGCACCTCGAAGGGCTGTGCACCGGCATCGAAACGAAATTGAAATCCAAATGCCGAACTGAGGGAGAGGGCAAACCCACCAGCGTGGACACCGTTACGGCTCTGTGCACCTCTTTGGGTCCCTAAGGCACTCCAGGGGAAGGTGAAGACCCAAAGATCGTATGAAAAGATTTGTAATATTTTTGCATATGGGTCAGAGTCGCCTCGACTCAAGGGTAGGTTGGGAGGCAGAGGGTAGATTCGTGCACAGACTCTTCAACCGAAGATCGGGAACAGGCTTTATGTGAAGAAGTCAGAGGGGTTCCGCGACTTCGACTGCCTGCGTCGAGACTTACCTCGGGATGTCGATGGAGAGTGACGTCCACAGGAACAGCTCATGGAGCGGGCCCTCTACCGGTCGGTATGTGGAGCACGAAGGGGACAGAGGTCAACGGTAAGTCTTGAAAGAATGCAACATTTGCATTGCTAGGAGCTTCATCTAACATTCCCTCAGCGCCTTTGGGCGAAGATGGCGACAGGAGTTGCACTCCTCTGAGTCGTGGGCTCCCCCAGGCACCACATACATATAGAATGAGGGTCCATGGCAGACATTTGACTTCCACAGGACACACAGGGCTTGAACCCCGAGGACATTAGAAGTTCTTTAAAAGCACACTGTTCCGTTTGACAAAAATGTCAAAGTAGGCCTAAATACGGCCAGAGGAATTGCTTACCGGATCTGTGTTGAAAGCGCGGAAAAGAAAAACTGATGTCAGTGCGTCAGAAAGGGCATATATGGACTACATCAATGTCACATCCAGTGGTCGATGTCACTACACGCAGAAGTACTGCTGAAAATATTTTCGAGATGCAGTCTGGCGCCTAGGGAGAATTCAAAGGTATGGAATCTGAGGAAGAATATTCAATAACCTTGTAAACAAACAAAAGACATTGTTGCCCTAAATTATGCCTGGAGAAAACGCCAATGACTAGAAAAATCATGGCACTCATCAGAATGCTTAACAGGTCACTCACTTACCAGACCACTCATCCAAACTACACTATCTGGTATATAGGAACTAATCTGAATATAACACATTAAAACAATAAACTGGCATTTAATTGATAACAGTAGCAATACTCAGTCATCACAATTGCCACGCAGTCCAGTTCATCACAATTATAATCACAAACTCAATCAGACAACAACAAATGCCAACAGAACATCAACACATATGTCAGCAATGAGAACATGCTCACTAAAATAACTGATCAGACAAACACATTTATTTGTTCCATCAGTTTCTTCAAAGGAAGGCAAAACACAACCTTTAATATAACGAAAAAACAGACAACTCAAAAGACGGAAAAATCGAATCAACGAGTCAATATCATACAACCAACAATACCCGTACAAGATAACAACCAATAATTGATCTGCAAACAAATCCCTTAACAGTATTAAAGCACAAGTTACTAACTTGTGTAACGATATATCTGTAAGAGACAGTAGTTAGTGACAGATTCCTTACCTTAGAATATCCCCAGGCGTCAGGCTGGATCCGGAAAGTTTTTTGCGCAGCAGTACCCTTGCGTGTCGGTAGGCGGCGTCGTGCGGCTTCGCGTCCGTCGTCGGCATCTCCGGGATGACGTCGCTGGCAGTACTTAGACGCCGCCCTGCGCGCTGACGTCAGTTCTGTACACGACTTTCCGCGCCAGGAACGCAGAGCCATGCAAGAAGCGGACATTGGTGTCTGAAAAATACTAGGGCCCTGAAAGGGATGTCCTTAACCCTAGAAATCAGTTCGCAGAACGGGGAGGATGGGTGGGCGGTAGGAATCTGTCACTAACTACTGTCTCTTATAGATATATCGTTACACAAGTTAGTAACTTGTGCATCTGAAAGAGACACGTTAGTGACAGATTCCTTACCTTAGAATAGATACCCCAGCAATACCAACCCCGGTGGTGGGTCTGCGAACAAAGATCAGACAAGGAAGTCCCGGAGGACAGAACGGCCAAAGAAGCCGTCTCTCCGGACTTGGCTGTCAAGGCAGTAATGCGTGGTAAACGTGTGCAACGAGGCCCACGTAGCTGCCTGACAAATGTCCTGTAAAGGGACACCACGTCCTAAAGCCGTGGTGGCGGCTGTCGCCCTGGTGGAATGGGCACGCAACCCAACAGGGGGCTCCTTTTAGCCAAAGAATAACAGGCCTTGATACACAAGACGACCCAGCGGGAGATGGTCCGCTTGTGTACCGCCCGACCTTTTTGGCGCCCACGTAGCTAACAAAGAGCTGGTCGTCCACCCGGAACTGTTGTGTGCGATTTAGATAAAAAGAAATCGCACGTTTTGGGTCCAGACGGTGGAGCTCTCTTCCTCTCTAGAAGGATGCGGAGGCAGAAAGAAGGTGGGCAAAGTGATGGTCTGCCCAATGTGGAAAGCAGTAACCACCTTTGGCAAGAAGGACGGACGCGTCCTGAGAACAACCTTGTCTGGATGTACAGACAGAAAGGGAGGCTTGCAAGAAAGAGCCTGGAGTTCACTCACCCGCCGAGCGGAGGTGATGGCCACCAGAAAGGCTGTCTTCGGAGTCAGAAGACGAAGAGGACAGTTATGCAGAGGCTCAAAGGGAGCGCACATTAAGAAGGTAAGAACCAAATAGTCCCACTGAGGCATTATAAACGGAACAGGAGGAAAGAGGTGAGTAATGCCTTTAAGAAACCTGTTAACAACAGGGGACTTAAAAAGAGAGGGCT
Organism: Calotriton arnoldi; assembly: GCA_963921515.1. Classification (NCBI taxonomy): domain Eukaryota; kingdom Metazoa; phylum Chordata; class Amphibia; order Caudata; family Salamandridae; genus Calotriton; species Calotriton arnoldi. The sequence continues at coordinate 141,112 of CAWUFW010020094.1, forward strand.
GATCAGGAAGCCTGAGGAAGGCCGAGATTGCACAAAGATAGCCCTTGATGGTACCCAGGGCAGAACCCTGTTGGGCCAGAGAAAGAAGGAACAGAAGAACCTCAGAAAGAGAGAAAGAGGGGCAGAAAGGGGATTCACAGCCTTTGCTGTGCACCATGCCACAAACTTGTTCCACCTGCAGGCGTATACCACCTTAGTGGAGGGACGCCTGGCTGCCAGAATCACATCACAAACTTCGGGAGGCAAGTCGAAAGGAATCAACTGCCGCCGCTCAATCTCCACGCAAGCAGATGTAGACTGGACAGGTTCGGGTGGAGGACCGTCCCCTGCTGCTGCGACAGAAGATCCTCCCGAAGAGGCAGACGGATCGGGGGATCGACGCTCATACTGAGTAGCTCGGGATACCAAACTCTTCGAGCCCAGTCCGGAGCCACAAGGATGCCTTGGGCCCGGTCGCGCCGAATCTTCTTCAACACTCTGGGTAGAAGTGGTATAGGCGGAAAGGCATACAACAGACCGCAACTCCACTCGCGACGAAAAGCGTCGCCGAGCGAGTGCCGCCTGGAAATTCCAACGCGCAGAACTGATGACATTGCGCGTTCTCTTCGGTGGCGAATAGATCTAACCAAGGCTCTCCCCACTGTAGAAAGAGTCCTTGCGCCACTTCCGAGTGAAGACGCCATTCGTGATCCATCATGCACCTGCGGCTGAGTTCGTCCGCCCTGGCGTTCAGGGAACCTGCTAGGTGTTGAACCATCAGGAATATGCCCTGATGTTCCAGCCATGTCCAGAGGCGCAGAGCCTCCTGACATAGGGTCCACGACCCCACCCCGCCTTGATTGTTGCAGTACCACATGGCGGTGGTGTGGTCTGTGAACACCTGCACTACCGTCCCTTTGACAGAGGGAAGGAATGCCTTGAGTGCAAGTCGGATCGCCCGGAGCTCCAGAAGGTTGATATGGAGCCGGGACTCCGCCGGAGACCAGAGGCCTGTGATCTCCGCCTCTCCCATGTGACCGCCCCATCCCAGCAGGGACGCGTCCGTCACAACTGTGTGCTCTGGCTGGGGAAGGGAGAGGGATCTGCCCCTGACCCATTGCCGGTTCGAGAGCCACCACTGCAACTGTCTTGCAGTCCCCTCCGAGATCTGGACGTGATCGGATAGGTTGCCCTGGTGCTGCGCCCACTGGAACTTCAGGTCCCACTGCAGAGCCCGCATATGCCATCTGGCATGATCGACAAGCAGGATGCAGGAGGCCATGAGGCCCAGCAGCCTCAGGGTCATCCGTACCGAAACCCAGGATAGAGGCTGAAAGATCGGAATCATAGCCTGAATATCCCGGACTCGCCGTTCGGGAGGATAGGCCCGAAACTGCGTCGTGTCCAGAACTGCTCCGATGAAAAGGAGCTGTGGAGAAGGAATCAGATGCGACTTCGGCCCGTTGATGGAGAACCCCAGCGAGTGCAGGAGTTCGGCCGTAGTCTGGAGGTGGGAGACGACTGCCTGGGACGCAGCCCGCCTTCAGCAGCCAGTCGTCGAAATAGGGGAAGACTGGAACCCCTGCCCGGCGCAGATGAGCTGCGACCACCGCCATCACTTTCGTGAACACCCGAAGGGCGCTGGTAAGGCCAAAAGGGAGCACGGTGAACTGAAAATGCTTGAGGCCCACCGTGAACCGCAGGTAACGCTCGGTGGGCCGGCAGGACGGGGGATATGAAAATATGCGTCCTGCAAGTCCAACGCTACCAACCAATCTCCAGGGTCGAGGGCAGTCAAGACCTGGGCTAGGGTGAGCATCTTGAACTTCTCCTTCCAGAGGAAGCGATTTACGTTCCGGAGGTCCAAGATAGGACGCATGTCCTCCTTGTCCTTTTGGGCACCAGAAAGTAGTGGGAGTAGCAACCACGACCTACTTCTGGGGTCGGAACGCGCTCGATGGTCCTCTTGGCCAAGAGGGCCGCAACTTCCTTCTGAAGAAGCACCAAGTGAGCCCCTGACATGCGGTGGAATTGAGGTGGCATGGCTGGGGGGTGGTCTCGAAGGGGAGGGAGTAGCCCCTTCGGACAATGTCCAAGACCCACCTGTCCGAGGTGATGGCACGCCAGAGGTGAAGGTGATGGCGGACCCTGCTCCCTACTGGCGTGCTGTGCACCTGAAATGAAGGACTAGGAGGGCTTGGAGGCCGCGGACGGGGCGGGGTTGGTGGCCTGACCCGCACGCTGGTTGCCTGACCCGCACGCTGGTTGCCTGACCCGCCACGGCGGGAGCCACGTCCTCAGCCACACGAAGACGCTTGCTGCGCGGGCCGGTGGCTGGGCAGCGGACGTGACTGGGCGCCCCTTCTGTGGCCACGAAAGGGGCGAAAAGCAGATGGCTGCGGAGGGCGTACAGCAGAAAGGCCCAGGGACTTGGCCGTAGCCCGTGAGTCCTTAAAACGCTCCAGCGCATGGTCTGCCTTGTTCCCAAAAAGACCGACCCCATCAAAGGGCATGTCCATAAGAGTGTTTTGGACATCACCCGAGAAACCAGTGGTTCTCAGCCAGGCATGACGGCGCAGCGCCACTGTCGTTGCAATCGATCTGCCCAGCGAGTCGGCGGTATCAAGGCCACATCTGATGGTGTATTTAGCCGCATCTCTTCCTTCTGCAATGGCGCGGGAAAGCAGTGTCTGGACCTCCTCAGGACACTGGGGCAAAGCTTGCGCCACCGAGTCCCACAGAGGGTAGGAATATCGGCCCAAAAGGCAAGCGGTGTTGACAGACCGCAAGCCAGCAGTGGAGGAAGAAAAGACCTTCTTCCCAAATTGATCCAGGCGTTTGGATTCCCTATCCGGAGGAGCGGTAGGGAAGGCGGTTTGGGAAGCAGAGGCTTGGACAACCAAGCTCTCAGGAGAGGGGTGTTGGGAGAGGAACAGGGGTCGCCGGGAGCGGGGCGATGGCGTCGGGCCACGTTCCTATCCACAGGAGCCCCTGTGGCGGGCTTGGACCAGGTGCCCAAAAGAACGTCGGAAAGCGCGTCATTAAACGGCAGCAGTGGCTCCGAGGAGGTAGCCGCCGGCTGAAGCACTTCCGTCAGGAGGTTAGTCCTGACAGCCACCGTAGACAGTTGGAGGTGTAAGGCCCCAGATGCTCTACGCAACACCGTTGCAAAATTTGCTCCCTCCTCCGTTGCCACGGAAGGAGGAGACAGCATGCCAGAGTCAGGGGAGGTGTCCAGACCACTGGCATCCCCAAGTTCCTCAGCCCAGTCCTGTTCGAACTCACACTGCTGTGTGAGAGGGTCAACCGACCCCTCCCAGTTCTCTTCGTCCTTCTCAGGTTCAAAATAAGGGAGAAGGAGGGACACGCGGGACCCAAGGTCTCATCGGCGTCGGAGCCGGCGCCGAGCGACGTCGGTCCGGCGCCGTGTCCGGATCCGGAGAGAACCGGGGAACGGAGACATCGGCGCCGGCGGAGGTGTAGTTAGGTCAACCGGCGTCGATGGGGGTTGAGGCAGCACCGGAGCCGGGATCGAGGCCGCACCGGGGGACCTTGAGGCCCGAAGAGGCGGGCCATGGCCGACAGGAATTCCTGTATCTGGGCCGGAGTCGCCCCCGAACCCGGGAAGGACGGGTAATGCGGGGGCGGCTCCACAGGCACTCCCGGAGCCACGGGGACGGTGCCGACAGGAGCCTCAGCCGAGTCGCGAGACCGGCGAGGCGAAGCCGTCGAGCGATGACGCTTCTAGACTTTATGCTTCGACTTCACCGGAGGAGTGCGAAGACTTGGACCCCGACGACCGATGAGGACTCCGCGACCGGCCCCTCGACCTCTCACGTGACCGGGGCTTGGTGTGGCGCGGAGCCGACTCGTCGGACCTCGAGGAGCTTTCGAGACCGCTCTCGCAAAGCCTTCGGGTGCAAGGCCCGGCAGTCGGGGCACGACTTTGTGTCGTAGTCGCGGCCGAGGCAGTAGAGACACTCTAAGTGCGGGTCTGTGATCGACATCATGCGACCACAGGCGTCACAGGGCTTGAAGCCGGGCATCCCTACCGACACCTTCGGAGTCGAGAGACTCGTTTAGAAAAACAGTGAAAAAATCACCCAAAAATTTAGTCAAAAAATGACTAGGGCACTGCTCTTCCCGGATCTGCGCTTACTGGCGCGGAAAAAGAAGAACTGACGTCAGCGCGCAGGGGCAGCGTCTAAGTACTGCCCGCGACGTCATCCCGGCGATCCCGACGCAGACGACGGACGCGGAGCCGCACGACGACGCCTACCGACGCGCAAGGGTACTGCTACGCAAAAACTTTCCGGATCCAGCCTGACGCCTGGGGATATTCTAAGGTAAGGAATCTGTCACTAACGTGTCTCTTTCAGATATATATATACATACAACAAAAGAAGAAAATTAGAAATCCAAACAAATCCTGAACCAATCAGCAAAGAAATCCCCCTCAAAGCAATACCCACAGAGCCTGAAGAACAAATCATACAGCCCTTGCAAACAAATAATAAAATTAAAGGCTTTTTCCTGGATCAGTAATGAATGTGTTTACTTACCGCAACAAACTGATTGTTTTCTAACTTAATGATATCTCCAACTCGAACATTCATCCATCGCTCGTTCTGAAGTCTGTGGAAGAAGACATAAAACAGACTATAATGCGTGACATCCTAAATGTCACTGTATGATGTAGGGATTAACAGCCCCACATTATCATCAAAACAACTGCATTGCCACCAAACCACATCAATAAAAGGACCCATCCCTAACACACCCAGCATAAACACAGACTAGATTGTTTGCTAGATATGTCTCACTATCTCAGATGCAGCCAGTGAAGTCCCACACCAGACTTAATAGTTTTACCGGACAAATAATCCGCCACTGTCATATACCCTGTTGGAGTAACCAGAAGGACCAATCCATGTGAAATGCATGAAAACGTACACCTGTATTGCATCCCAAAAGAAGGGAAAAAAAATGACATCAAGCAATCAACTGGCCCATAAAGACCCACCAGAACCACACCTACCAAATAACCAATCATTACCATGTGTATTAAAAGGCTCACAATCACTACACCCTAAAAGATTCCTTGATCACATATACTATAACAACCTGTCTTAAATCCATTAGACCCCTGTACTTAGTTTGCATGAATGGACAAACATATAAACTACATTCAACTGCAACACCCACACATGAAACATCCACCACTAAAATAAACAAACCCATGAAACATTCACCTGAAAGAAAAACAAACTAAGACACCAGCAATAGTATGCCAATACCAAAATAATTAGAGCTAGGATTCCAAAGTACTTCTAGGACTGTTGAAAGTGACAATAATAGGTTATTTCTCATATATGTGCTCACAGTTACAAACTGCTCTTCTTGTTTCACAACAATGTCTACATTTCCAAAATTAAATATCACATTGATTCAGGGTTCTTGGCAGATCCAGATGTTCAAATTAGGAGAAAATTACTTTATTGTTAAACATGCATCTTATTCCATAGGGACAATATCTTAGGAAAGGCCACAAAAGGTGTGCATTGCTCTCTGCCTGATTTAAGAAAAGAAAGCTTGTATAGTTTAGGAGCCCTCTGAGAATCATTGATAAAAGGCAGCACCAATCAATTTAGGAGACTGTTATATGTCTCCCAATTAAGGATATATTTGAAACATTCATATGAAGTTCCAAGGTGCATTCCCAGATATTCCATACTTTATTATCTGAGATCCATCCACGGAAAGACTAAAAACCTACAGGCTAACCTTCTGTAGAGACAATCAACATTCTCAGAAGAACTTCACTTCAAATGACTTGTTGACATGGGCAATGGCACACAATTTGAGAATTCTTTACAACAACAAAATAGGTCAAATAGGCCACACAAGTGTATAACCAATTTCTTTAATTGGGCAGAAACACAAATCCATTCCTCGCCTCGAGGCTAACGATTTCTACAATTATGGCACAAAAACCTCTCTAAACTGTGGCAAAGCCCTATACATCCTTTTACACCAGATTTGCTAACTGAAACCTCTAAGTAGATAAAACCATACTATCACTCTAATTTACAATCCTACACTGAAAACCTAGGCAAGGATTTAGTTCAGACACTTTCCTTAGCATAAACATCAATGGTGGAAACGGACTGCAAGATCTTCAGAATTTAGTTTGACGTCATTATCAGACCAGCTATGCAACCTGGTGAACATTTTCAAATTTCATAAAAGTTAATTGGCACAGAGCTGGCCAATCTCACATTATACATGTGGAAACGTTCTGCAGAATGGTAAGCGAAGAAGACTACTATACCATATATTCTCCATCATTCTGCAGCTTCATGTTTTGTCCAAACTGCATGATGCCTAGGGAGGCCTGATGGTGGCATGAGCATGCCAGAATTTCATGACACATTCATAACGGAAACTGGAAGGTCAGGACTTGAACACTTGCTCCTAGTTATAACTACAGATTGCTGTATTTATCTTGTTTCCCCATTTGTGATCTCTTTCATTCAGGTCAAAGCTTAAATGCTTTCTTGCTTGATCAGGCCATCAGAGGTGATGCAAGTGGACTATTCTCAGTGTTTGATTTTATCATTTGTGTAGATCGATGTCCTTATTTGATAATTCTCTTAATTTCAGCTTCAGTCTAATATATTTGGATAAAAGATTCAAAAGTGTCACATGTGCAGTTGGCTTCTCAATTCACATATGTATAAAGTAACAGAGCTGAAAAAAGCAACAGGCTTTGCTTGCTCTCATTCCTAAACATATCATGTCATTCCTGATTACTATAGTAAAACATTTGTTTTAGAGTTCAGATATTTGTCCAGTAGGATTATACTTACACTCCATTGATTAAGACCTGTGACTGTCGGCTATTCACCTGGTTATCACTCTTATGTCGAAACTAAAGAAAGGAGTAGGACACAATGAGACATGCTTGGAGAGAGTACAATGCTTAAGATTAAAAGCCTTCTATACAGAAAAGATCAAATTATCTTTGAGGGAAGAGTTGAACATTAAAATACGACAATAGAAAGTCATATAATTTAATGAGACTGACAAAGAGCACGAGAGAAAAATGGTGAACAGATGAAAGAGTTGCAGAGACCAGCATGATAACTAGACAGAGGAACAGACAGAGACAACCAGAAGCAAAGTGAAATGCACCAAAGGAGAAAAAAAAAACTTTATAGTGAGAGAAAGCAATTATAGAATAATTCCAAATACTGCTGACAAAAAGAAAAAAATATTAACAAGGAGGGACACGGGCAGCAACAATAAAGAGAACAAGATAGAATGCGAAAACCAAGTGAGACAAACAGTGAGCCAATTTAGGCGATTCCAGTTCTCTTCGCCCCAGCACTCCATCCTTCACAACTAGTTTTGAATGCAACACAGACAGGACTGCAAAAATATTCAGCAAAAATCATGCTTTCGCTATACATTCTTTTGAGAAGGATCCCAATGCAAGCTTCCTAATCCTGGAATGCAGGCCCCCCTATCCATACCTGTGCATCACCAACTATCTAATCCCTTTCTGATATGTTTTTCTGCCATTGTATACACATAGTATTAGATATGCTTTGTGAAGGGACGGCTGTGTGGGTTTTGTGAGTGAAAGATAAATAAAACTAAAAGTTTGTGAACCAGCTTCAAGGTAACTTTTCCCTACTAAGAAATCATGCTCGTTTGAAAACTGTTTGGGAACCTCATCCTGCAGTTTTCAAATCTCTCTAGCAGAAAAACAACGTATGCCACACCATTTCTAAAGCAAATAGGTTGTGAAGAACTTAATGGTCAAAAGCTGTATCCAACAAATAATGTGGGATACAAATCTTTGTGAACAAGCATATGCTTTTGTTAAGCACTAGTGCTGCCATTAGGCTGGAATAACACGGTGCAAAAGGAGGCTGAAACCCTTAGACTTTGGAGATGCAAGAGAATATACATCCATTAATATAAGTCTTTGCTGTTTTGTTGCCTCACTTCTTAAAGAGGAGACCTGTCCAGGCTTATTAAGGTTGGCAGGAAGGGGCGCTAGAGAGCCGGCGACAAAGATGGTTGCCTGAGAGGAGAGTTTCAGCAACCCTGGAGCGAAATTGTTGCACCCACATCTCCATCCATAACCGCCTGGTGATCCAGCTCAGTCAATGGGAGTTCCAGAGTCGGCCCTGAGGCGGCAGTTGTGGGGTATTGACCTTCTCCGGTGCAATATTCCACTGCGGCCTGCACCTATCGGCGTGTCTGGCTGCTGTCCGACACCCGCCCTCTCACGTCACCTGTGCCTGGTGGGAGTCACCAGCTTTCTGGGTCTCTCTGGTTGCTGCTGGCCCAGTCTGCTCTCAGGCCCCTCGCATTTGGGGGCTGCTGGGGGGGGGGTTGGGGGGCGTGTTTTGCTGGAGTCTGCTGCTGCGCCCGCGTGCCAGACTCTCGGGCTCACTGAGGAGGACCCATCGGCTGCCAGTGGAAACCTCTGCATGGGCTGCCTCGTCGGCTGCTGTGGCCTTGTCAGAGCCGGACCTTGCTGCTCTTGCGGGTGCGGTCGGAGCCTGTTGAGGCCACTTTCCGCGGCTAGCTGCTGTCACCTAACCCTCCCACATTTGCTGCTCCCTCTCCCCGCATCCGAGGCTGAGGTATTCCGGCCGTGCTGCTGCGGTCGAGCGGCTGGGTCTCGGGTGCATTAGGGGTACAGGTGAAGACTGGTGGACATCTCCCAGCTCCTGTTGGATGGCCCATTATATTACCCCATGCAGAGGCCAGGCCCTGCTTCCCTTGATGTGTTGGGCCGACTGACTTGCCTCGTCGTTTTACCCCCCGTTGACTCCTTGCTCACTTTGCCACTGGGTTCAAGCTAGCCTGGCTGATGAGGGGTGTTACCCCAAAACCAGTCCCAGGATGCTGGTTTCCAGTCCAGGGAAGACCTGGCTTGGCAGTTCAGGCTGGATTGTTCCCATGAGACACAGGGTCAAGACTGATTTGCATATAGCTGGGTCTGAACTGGGGTGGCGAAGTGAGTTAAAGAATGATGATGGATTCAACCCAGATCCGTAACTGGTGGCGAGTGTCTGAAAGGTTTCAGCGCTCCGTCCATCGTCTCCTTTTGTTTGCTTTACTATGCAACTGCGGCATGCGTGGGCTCCAGGCTGGGGCCTGTCATGCCTGGTTGCTGCGGTCGAGCGGCTGGTCTTCTGCTGCATGGTGCTGGGTTGTCGGATACCTATCCTGCCCGGGGAACTGGATATGGCCCAGTGCTGACATCCGGAGCAGCCTTTTAGCAGTGGTGGTCAAGCTGGGATTCTTTCTCGGTGCGGAAGGCTTGGACTTGTTGTGGCCCCCACTGTCGCCGCGGCGCAGGCTCTATCAGCCCCTCTTATGGTCCTTCTCTCTCCCTTCCAGCGCTCCTGTGATTGATATACATATATAGTAGTAGGCGGCCTGCGGAGGGACCCTTGACTCCTGGGCTTCATTGGCAATAGTTGGGGCCATCACAACAGCAGCTTGGCTCGTTCCGATGCTACGATCCACTGTACGTTTAGCTGATCATCACAGCACTACTTATGGATCACTACATGAGCCCTTGGCTGACCATACTTACCTTTCTATGCCTGCTCGTGCAGCCAAGAACTCTGCATAGTCTTTGGCTCTCTCCTCTGGTCACTCTACATCATTGGCAAAGCTGAGCAAAGACAATCCAACCTACATTTTGATAAACGTCACTCTAAAGCACATACTGACCACTTGACATCAGACGACCACGACATGTATTCCCTCACTACCCGAACTGACTGCATGCAAGAACGCACTGACAACATGATTCCAGGCTCACGCAGGCTGAGGACCATAGTTTTACCCTGGAGGGTACATAGGAGCTTGTCTGGGGTCTCACCATATCCAGGCGGGATCTCAAAGCGGTCATAGCTAAGAATGAGGATCTGGAGGGCAGGTCCCGCCGCAATAATGTACGAATTCTGGTTGTTCCGGAACTGCCACTAACTTCAACTTTTATGGCTTTGTAGAGGGTTTCCTGTACCTCCTGTCTGGTTGCAACCAATTCTCTGATGTTTTTAAATCGGTGCACAAACCCGGTCAAGCTTCACACCCAATCATAGCTAGACTATTGAACTACCGGGACAGAGAACTCATACTGTGGCTAAATAGGAACAATAAAGATCTCCGTAATGAAGGCGCAAAGATATCCTTTTTCTCAGCTTTTTTTGCACGCAAGCGGTGAAAATCTTCATGCTTTTCCCAGCCAAAGTGCACATTGAACACAAGGGCAAAACCACGATTTTTCCTGCAAACTTCCACAGCTCTGGAATTCATCGAGCATCACATTGCTCCAGACTGGGCTGGACCCTAATCCTCCTCCATGTCATCCCCTCAACGGAGCGGTGTCCGTCAGGGCACTTCCACCCTCAGTGATAATGACTAGGAGCCAGCCACCTGTGCTGACCACATCACAATCTACTTGACGCGATCTCTTGGCTCACGTTACCAAACTCTGATCCTTGCTTCTTGGGACTACTGCACCAGTATACTTGGGGTACGGGTTTGGCGTGTCTACATTGGTGTCATCAGTGAAGGTTCCCAGCCGCATCGCCTCACCCATAGTGCTGCATTAGAGTGGCCCCCTGTCAACAAGCTGTTAAGCTGGAGCTGGGTGCATTGCTATCTACGTCAGTGACAATCCTGAATTTCCGCTCAGCACAATGCTGCCCTCTCTGGGCGCCCCCACTTGTGTGAAGTGCATTCATTGCCCCTGGAGTTTCCATTAGTAATGCTGATGACATTTTTTGTTGTGTGTTCATGTTTTTCCCTTTTTAACTGTTCTGGATTTCTGGATTTGTTCGCCAGCATTTGGGGTGGGCAGCAGGAATGGGCGGCTTGTAGTTGTTTCCAGGTTCTTTTTCCATTTATGGCTTTCGCAGTCACACTTGGACACTCCAATGCATGCTTTTACCCCTCCTGCTATGGCCGGACCATGGTACGGCTTTGATCGTTCACATTTGCGCTCAGACTCACAACTCAGTCCCTTCCCATGGTTAATTTGCGGTCATAGAATGTGAGAGGACTTAACCCTCATAAGGCTAGGCAGGTGATGGTCTATCTCGATCATCACAAAATTGACATAGCTATGCTCAAGGAGACACATTGTTTCCCCTAGGCACACCCAGGGGTGTGCACCGTTATTTGCCACATCCAGGGGTGTTTGCCACATCCAGGGGTGTGCACCGTTATTTCTCCTCATATTCTAGATGGGTAGTCATTCCTATTTGGAAACTGGTCAAATGCTCGTTTAAAGACCGGGTCACTGATATAGAAGACTGACTGTAGGAAGCAGGCTCTTAATATACTATACCAAAGTAAGGTATAGTGTGCACAGAGTCCAGTGGATCCCCAAAGGCTTACAGAGGTAAAAGTAGAAAACAACTTGCTTTCTATTTGTGGGAGCGTGGGCGAGCTGTAAGGCTTTATCAGAGGGTAGTGTTAAGCATTTATTGTACACACTCAGGCAAGAAATGATGTCACACACTCAAAGACTGAACTCAGACCAATTGTTTGTATAAAAAAATATTTCTTCAATTGTATTTTATTTTTAGAACCAAGCAGGACTTGGTACAGTTAAGTAAAGTTCTACTTCCCAAGACAGGTTGGCAAAATATGCAAGCTGAATGCAATTGGCTTTGTTACTGGTTTGTAAAACATTTAAAGACAGTTCACATTACTTTGCGATTACTTTTTAGATTACTTTTTTCTACACATTGTGGTATGCCTAGATACCACACTGAGACATTTCCTAGACAAAGGTAAGCAACCCGCTTTTGCATTAAAACACAGTTGCCTGGGTTTTCATACAAACACAACTCAACACTTGGAACTTTTTCAGAGGAAAAATAGTCAATGCAATCCTATGGAAGACAATGTGGTTATTGGTTTGTAAGTAAGCAATCGGTTTTGAGAGTTGAGTTTCTGGGATTACAACAAGGGATCCCCCAGGGTCAAAGATGCACTCAAAGAGCACCCTCAGCAGCACTAGGGCAGCCAGGTGCTGAGGCCCAATGTTAGCCTATGGAGCTAGGGGGTCGCCGGTTGGTGGCTGATGTCGAGCAAGCCACTGGGTTGTGGAAGCAAAGCTCCTAGGGTTAGACTCAGGGCAAAGGGGGATCCGAGTTAGCACACAAGGTGCACCTACAGCGGCACAGGTGTGGCCGGGTACAGGGTGCTGAATTGGCGTCGGGTGCCTGTTGTTTTCAATGGGATATCTCTGGTCGGAACAAAGACTGCAGGCTCGGGCAGGAGGCTTCCTGGAGGCGACCACCAGCTGGAGAGGTAAGTTGGGATGCAAGGGGGTGCCTGGACACAGTCGGTTGGGCCACCCAAGGCTGTGGGGCATTGGGCTTCCTTTCCAGTGGGAGGGGGCATAAGCCTCTCTCTGGTTGGCTGGGTTCCCCCATCTTCAAGATGGTGGGGACTGAGAGGTGTGCTTCGCCTCGCCTCCTACACCTAAGGGGTGTAGTTGGCAAACACGGGCACACCTCTTCTTTTATCTTGGTTTTCCCACCAATTCTCCCTCCCAAAGTGGAGCTCAGAACCGGTGGGGGCCAGTTGCTGGAAGCAGCAAAGGCAGGGTCAGCTTACAAAGGCGGCAAGCCTTTAAAGTTTCCCCTTCCTGGACCCTGCCCAACCTGGGGAGGAGGCTTGGCACCTCTACCCAGGATGTGCTTTGTTTCAGGACCCTGAGAGCAGAAGGCTCTCGACCCAGGGGTCCAGAAACATGTCTGGGTTGGCAGCTGGCATGCAGCCACTCAGTCAGGACACTAGAGTTAGGTCGTTTTTCAGGAGGCATCTCTAAGATGCCCTCTAAGTGCATTTGGCATTAAATCCAACACTGGCATCAGTGTGGGTTTAATGGGCTGAAAAGTTTGATACCACACTTCTCAGTCTTCAGTAAAGCCATCATGGAGCTGTGGGAGTTCGGGTGCCAAACTCCCAGCCCATGTTTTAAAAATGGCTTTACTGCCCTTACAATACAAGTGAATTGCACAGGTATTGTAGGGGCCCAGGGCTCATGCCACTGTGCCCTCACCTGTGGTATAGTGCACCCCGCCTTAGGGCTTTAAGGCCTGCTATAGGGTTGACCGACCAATGCTACAGGCAGTGTTTTGGTGGGCATGGCACACAGGGATGTGTACCTTGTCGACTTGCAGGTTTAGGGTCTCCCCCGGCACACAGACTGCACTGGTGGCTTGTATGGGTCAGGGAGGAGTCTCTGAGAGTGGCAAAATATATGCTTTAGCCATCAGAGACTTTTCTCTGCCTACAATGCCTTTTAAATGGGACTTCTATGTAGGCCAGAGGAGTGCCAATGTTGGAGCAATGGTACAGTTTTGGGGAAGGAACACAGGCCCTGGTACCTGATTAGCAGGAACCCAGGGCTCACTTAGTCAAGGAGCATCAAACATCAGGCAAAAAGTGGGGGCAACCATGCAAAAGGGGCCCTTCTCCTACACAGACTGGTAGCACTAGCTGGCAAGCTTAACGGGAATCAGCTGCTGTTTATTAATGTACATGGCCCAAATGTGGTCCACCCTGTCTTTTTTGACACAGTTGCGCAGATATGCACCAAGTATCATGACTAGCCCACTATCTGGGAGGTGACTTTAATCTTACCCTCAACCCGTTACACAACAGATCTTAAGAGGCCCACTTCCAGGGACAGCCCACCAGCATAGCTCTTACCCACATTACCCAACTTTAAGACCTGTTGTATGCTTGCACGAGTCCTCCACCCTCTTCAAACGCAACACGTGTTTTACTCCCCGGTGCATAATACTCTCTCACAACCGGACATGTGGCTGATCTTGCGCGCTCTCATGCGCTGGCTGAGCTGCGCAAACATCCTACCTTGTACCATATCTGACCACTCCCAGGTGAAACTGGCACTGCATCAATCGCCCCCTGCACCCTTATTCCATACATGGCGATTGCATGGATTGAAGCATCGTGACAAAGTGTTTTGCAGTGAGGTCAGTGTCCCCATCCTCGAGTACTTTAAATTGAATGAGGACTCTGTCAACAATGTTGCCACACTCTGGGAGGCTTTTGAGGCCATATCCAGGACCTCTGGATATTCAAAGGCTCCGGGATCCTTAAACCCATCTGATCCGGTCTCTCTCGTCTTCAGACTCAACTCAAACGTCTGAAGAATGATTATTAGGGCACAAAAGATACAGTGCTTTTGGCGCAACTACATGACACGCTGGAAGAATATAGGGAGGAGAGTGAGCATGAGTTTTTTTTATCTGGTGCAAACAGCTGGGGTGAGAGCATTTGGGGAGAGCAATCGGCTGGGTAGGACCCTAGCTCAGATTGCTGCCGGTGAGCATGGGCACACACGTGTCATCGCAATTGCCAGTGAGTCAGGGGATGTCTGCTCTGATCCCCTTTTAAAACTTAGCTAATTGCAAAGCTATTACAATCGCCTGTATGCTCACAGAATGCATAGAGAATATTCAGATTTCTGTGGACATCTGGACCAGGTTGCTATGGCGTGTCTAGATGGGGAAGCCAAGATAATCCTAAATTCCCTAATCACAATCAAGGCCATCAAGGGCGCTATTCAGGGCCTCCTCAGTGGTAAAGCTCTTAGGATCCGATGGCCTTCCAGTCGATTTCTATAAAGCCTATGTTGATTCCCTGTCCATGTCTCCTTGGTATGTACAATGAGGCAATCACTAGAAGTTCTTTCCGCACTCTACTATGGAAGCCATTATTACGGTCCTCCTTAAGTCCAATAAAGATCCATCTGAGACCACCTTGTACAGACCTCTTTCGCCACTATACACAGACAACAAGATATCCGCCAAGATCTTCGCTCAGAGGCTCCAGCCCTTGATGCAATTCTTAGGGCTGCCTGGCCAGTCCAGTTTCATCTCACAGTGCTCTAACTCTTAATTTTCGCACGTTAATGGCTATTCTCCATAGCGTTGACCCGCAGACACTATCGATAGCAGTTCTGCTTGATGCGAAGAAAGCGTTCAATTCTTTGGACTGTCCATTTATGATGGAAATACTTTGCAGACTTGGTCTCGGCAACTACTTTTTGTTGCTTACTGGCTTATTATACACAGCTCCCAAGGCCAGTCTGGGTGAATAATCTCTACTCAACCTCATTCGAAATCGGTAGACACACCAGTCAGGTGTGCCCTCTTTCCCCAGCGATCTTCAGATTGGTAATAAAGCCACTGGCCTGCTATACGCAGGAGTTTCACTCACATAGAGGATTGTGCCTTGGCAACCAATCCCTGGTCTGCTCCCTATATGCGGACATCATTTTATATATATATAGCACCCAAATGATAACCTTGCACCTATTGTTCGAGAAGTTGACAGATTCTGGGGATGATCTGGTCTCTCCATCAACTGGTCTAAGTTGAAGATACTTCCACTCACGGGTGACTGCCCGGCTCCTACATTAACGTATCCTTTAATATGAAGCCCAATGGTGTACAGTATTTCAGGATCTGGGTCTCCCGAGACTAGGACAACTTGATTTGTGGTAATTTTGGGACTGCCATGGGGACAGTCATGGCTAAGATTGAGCGATGGAGCGGCTTCCTCTGTCTGTTCTGGGGAGGATCGCATTAATTAAGATGGTGGTGCTTCCTAAAGTTTTGTACCTATTCTCCAACTTTCCTGTCCAGCTTTCTCTTCATTTCTTCAAACAACTGAAGCAGGCTTTATCACGTCTAAGCTGGAAAGAAGGTACCCCTAGAATACATTGGGAAATTCTCGTACGGCCCCTGCAGTCGGTGGCCTCACGCTGCCTGATTTCCGTGCTTATCTGGTAGAACAAGCGGACTACTTAAAATACTGGCTCCCGATGCAGATCACTCCCACCCACATTCAGGCTGAACCGGTCTCCTGCTTGCACGTACTCCCTACTGGGGCAGATCTGCGTGACACCAAAAGCTGCAATGCGGGAAGTAGATGTTCTAGTTCTCACTTGTTGAGCTTGGTGGGAGCTTTCTCATGGTTTACATCAATCAAATCCATACTCGCCCCTGCTTCCGCTGGCAGACAATCTCATGCTACCACTCACAGGTGAGAATGCCATAATAGGACTCCTCCCAAAGATGTGTCTCCTCACGGTTGAAGACATGTTTGAGAATAACACATTTATCACACAGCAAGCCTTTTGTTCCCGCCCAGGAGCGAGCACCTCGCTCCCTTCTGCTACCTCGGGCTACAGTCTGCGTTCCATGCAGCCAATCCCACGTTCCCGATGCGCCGCCTGGAAACTGCTACTCACACCTGACATTGAAACAGCAGACATTGGACACTATTTCATATCTATATCTCAATTATCTAGCGTCCACGATAAACACACTACCTGTGGCACAGATGGGAGGCTTCCCTGGGTTGCACACTTACAGACAGGACATGGGCCTACAGCTGTTCACAAGTTAAATACACTCCCTTCAACTATAAGCATAAGCTAATACAGTTTCAATATCTCCATCAACACTATTACACTCCAGCCAAACTCTCCCCAGTCCGCAGGCCTCAGTGATGGTGCACAGCGCAGATGCGGCCTCATCAAAGCTGATTTCATCCACGTCATAGCACTGTCCACACCTAGCCTTTATCTGGCGTGAAATATTTTAGACTCTTTTGGATATCCTGAGTCCATCCACCTCGTACCATCCCCCAGAGCGCCTTACTGGGTGACACTTCCGCTCTCCAATACACTTGCCAGCACCTTGCATCTCTGGTACTGGCTGAGACACTCGGGTATCCATGGTTCGGATGCAGATGCAAGTCAGTCGATACAGCGCTGGCTCCAAGATGTAACATACTGCCAAGAAATGATAGACCAGTATACTGCGTCAGCTCTTCCTTTTGCCCCTCCGCACATCTGGGCTTCAAGTTGCTCCTACCAGCTGCGTACCTCAGATCGTTCACCCTTGTCATCACCTGCTGCGGGCATCTCTCTAACCCACATGACCATCAAAGTGTCCGTATGCCATATTCCCTTGGTCCACATCCAATATTAGTGCTATTAAGGGTACCACTTACTGCACAAACTACCTTTGTACCTGAGTGACTGCAATGGTGATTTAAGTATTGACTACATTTTGTAATGTACAAATACAATAAACAAATAATTTTTTGAAAAAAGAAGGAAGGAAGACGTTGAAGATTCTACACTGAATCTAGAGTCTTTATGCTCAGTCATGAGAGTCAAAACTATATCTAGAATTTCAGCGATTTTCCAGAGCCCAGTGCCAAACATCAAACCATTTGCTTTTATACTGACTCCAACTGGCATGCCCTTCCTAGTAGCTCAATTAACTTTTATTTTTTACATTTGCAGATAAATGCACAATACTTTCTCAGAAGATCAGGCTATAAAAGTCTGTAGTGATAGGGAGGGATGGGGAATCAGCCCTTCACCTAAAACACAAGACCAGCAACCTAAAGGCGTTCGAATGGTAGCAATGGGAGGCCAGAATCCGGTCTGAAAACTAAATCTATGTTGTCCAAAATATATAAGAGGATCATGTGAAGGCTGTTAAAACTCTTGAATTTTTGACCTGTAAATCAGAGGAGTTGGTGGAGAAGCGTTGAGAAATTTCCTTAGAGTCCAAAGGAAAGCTTGTCCTGCAAATTATTTCCTGCTTCAAGTCCGGAGAGAGCTAGCGATTTGTAGACAATTGTGAATGTGTTCTGTCCAACACAGATCTATGTCAATATATCTTCATACGTTGGACTGAATGGTTAAGCATTTATCTGCCATTCCTGCTTAGCACAGTAAAACCTCCTTAGGGTGTCTAACTGTATTTTTAGCCCCCCTTGGCTGGAAGGTCAGAGGGAACATGTTGATTGGAGCACCCAGTCCCATAGCTGATCAGCTGACGCAAAGAACAAAAATTGTGCCCCTTTCCTCATGTTCAAATAAAACATGGCTTTAATGCGGTTAGAAAGCATGCATTGAAAATTTCATAGGAGGGGAGGAAGAAATGTTATCACCGCAGGAAATAGTGTTTTAAACTGCAGCTATTTAACGTGGAGTGTAAATTCACGGCTTACCCAGAACCCAAGAGTGTTCATTTTCAGACCTGCCCATTTCAGACCAATGAATATTTGAGGGAAACCTGGTCTGAAGGCCTCTGAAACCATCAAGCTGATACTGGAGGCCTTGATGTGAAATGAACGATCATTTACTTCTGTGCCTCTATTCTATCTGGCGTAAGAAAGCGGTTTTCAGGTAAGGACAGAGCAGCGTCCCAATAACATCCAACCTTTGGCAAACAGCTAACTGCTACATCTTAATCTTCAAGGGAAAACCTAAGCTAAGATCAGTGTCTCATATGAACTGTTGGTTTTTGAATGTGTCTGCTAGAGACTGTGCTTCTATTAGGCACCCACTGAAGCAGGTGTATAATGAAATGAAAAGGAAATTTATAAAGCGCGAAACATTAACACGAGGGTGTCAAGGCGCTTGCTCATCAGACAATATTAAACTATATAGGAATGTACTCTGCCAGCAAGCAGTGAAGGAAAACTACTGCCGAAAGCACTTTCCAGTTCAACCTTGGAGCGGACTGAAGTATGAAATGGAGGTATATGCACTGCTAACGTGTCCTTCTTAAGGAGTAAATAAAAATAACCATCTACAAACGTAAAACAGTTCCCTTGAATGAGACATCCACAGATTTGTAATCAACTGAGCAGATTAATTATGTCCACTAGGAGAAATAGGTTCAGGTTATTTGTCATACAGGTCTAAGAAAGGCCAGACACTCAGACTTTTGAGGACAATGAAGTACAAGGTTAAAAACCACACATCTTTCTCTTCCTGCAGCAGCACTAGCTCAATAGCTCTCAAGAGGGATAGCTTTTGTTTCGCTAAAGGAAGAGTATGTGCTAATTATGGAGGGACTAAAAGAAGCACAAGGTGTGTTCTTTCAAGATTACATTCAAAACCCATTTATTAATTTAGCAGTTACAAGCGACTGCAAGTCACCTTTCAGTTACTTGCAAGCACTTAGTTATAAGAAATTGACCACTGTTTGAGAAATAAGCTCTCTTCACCCACCTTGAAACAGGCTACCTTCACCCAACTTCTACAAGAGTCTTGATGTCCAAGTCCTTATAGCAGTTAAGGACTTGGGCACCGAACATCTTTTCTGCATTTTCCCACGACTTCATTAGCCTTTGAGGAGTTTTGCATTAAAGGACCAGTCTATGGACTTGTCCTGTGTGACCAAATGTAAGGAGGAGGTTATCAGTAAGGGACGTCTGAAAATAGATACTAATTCTCTTACTGTTGTAGCTTTAAAATAAAGCAGCTTTTTCAGCTTCCAAAATCTAGAACAGAAATACCTCCACTGCTTCTAAAAGAGAGAAAGTCAGCCAATTTCTATAAGTTACCCCACTTTGGTAAAATTGTAGTAGAGCGTTATAGTGAAGAATAAAGCTGCGACGGGATAGAATTTATTTTAATATCTTTTTCTGTTCTCTTATCTTGCCTTTGCTTCTTTATTCATAAGCAAGGCAGTGAAGCTTCGGACACTTTCGTTTTCACAGAGGTTTTGAGAATAGGGCACGATGCACCATGGGAGCCCGTAGAGCCACAAAAGGATTGTGTGTTTTTGGGTTAGATATATGGTTTTGTACATCTTAATTTCAGAAAAAGAACAAATTGAGGATATTTATAGTATGAGAAAAATTCATTTTTGCCAGACAGTCTAATCTACAGAAAATTATATGAACCTGGGGGTGGTGTATGGACTCAGGAGCATTAGAAAACACTATTTTCGTAGACGTTATCAATGTACCACAACTGTCTGTTAGTAGAAGAGCTGAACAAAGAAAATATTCTACGATTAAAAAAAGCTTAGGCTAGAAACAGGAATGTAAAACTCTACATTTAGAAAATCTAAAGCTGTAGATCATATTTAGTCTGCTTCTAAGGAACATACAAAAATATTTTCAAACTTGATGGTCCAACTTTTCATCTGCCTTCAAGTTATATGTAAGGTGGCTAGTAAAGTGGATCACGTGTAAGACAAACAGAAAAAAGAGGACAGAAGACAGCAACAAAGAGGCCTAGAGGGCTCCATGTTGACATTAGATGTGTGATAAGTACCAGACACCGCTTTACTCACATAATCGTCTGTGGCATCCTTAACAGCTGTGATGGTGAGCACAAGAACCAAAGGCACAATGGTGGTGAACCAGGATAAGGAAGAGATCTGTGGGATGAGCTACAAAGGGCAAGAAGAGAGAAGATATCAACAAAGGTTCCTAAGACGTCTTCTTCATCTCCTCGCCCCCACCATCTTCAACAGAAAAATTCAGGTTCTGAACCCTGAACAGAAGTGGGAAAGCAAAAAAGACACTGATCTTTGATTATATCTTAATTTTCCGTATGCAACCCAACAACGCAAAACACATCATCTTAATCTTAAGAGTCACTGGTTCCCAACAGCTTCACCATTTAAATATCCCAAAGTGATTGCTAAGTTGGCCTCTTATATCCCTCCATCACCTTCAGGTCCATTTTACTCTCAAACACTTTTCTTCTATAGCCATGTCACTACTAAACTTACTTGACGGATGCACTCATTCCAAATCTCTTTCTCTTTCTAATATGTTTTTCTCCCTTTTTACTTCTATCCAGTAGATTCCCATTATCCCCTTTTCTTGTTCTATTTGCCACAATACTTTTTCTATTTGGTACTTAATAGTCTTCATGGTTCCATCTTGAGCAATGCTTCCTGCTGCCTGCCATCACACTGTCTCTTTGAAACCATCTATCCCAAATATACTCCATTCATGACCACCACATCTGTTCACCTACCTGCAGGATGAGAAGAAACAGGAAGTAGGTGTTGGCAACTTCCTGGGATTGCCTCGAAGAGGTTGATGGGCAAGAAGGTGATGATATTGTACTTGGACTGTCTTGATACAGTTGCTCTAGAGGATAAAGAGAAGGAAAATGATTTGCACATAAAAACAGTCACTTTGCTCATAAAGACACTGACAAGAGAAAAAATGTGCCAGTAAAGCTATTCTGGATCAGAGACACAATTGTAAGATATCTTAAGGATCAAGGCATCTGCTGCAGGGATCTAGGTCTATCTAGCAAACGTAAGAATATCAATCCTGGTGCAATATTTTAGACAGTTAATGCACTTGATAGAGGGATCGGAGTGTAATTATTTGCCACAAAGCTAAGAGAATTGATGTGTTAAAAGTTTGAATTTTATTTAGGATAAGTGGGTTACATTCTTTTGCAGAGATAATGGTAT